>CM053790.1:691179288-691209288 GCA_028749045.1 Cupressus sempervirens
AGCCCTACTAAAATCTCCATTTATAAAAGGAACATTAACAACAGAGAATGCATTTCTCCCACCATACCAATTGGTGTGCACCACCTCCCATCAGCCACCTACCTCGCCAGATCTATCAACAACAAATATGGCCAAGTTCCTCGGTGTTTTTTTAGCAATTTGAACTTATCTTTATTTGGGGCCTTAACATAGCAAATGCGCATTTCATTTTGACGTTGCATTTAATGATGTTTTGGGTGAATTCCTTGTTGTGCCGTCAATAATTAGTAGGCTACTTCTGTGGGGTTCCTTCCCGGGGAAATGTCCTGTTCGGGCCAGAAAAATAAAGCGGTGGTTCAATTGTCCGGAATCCTATTTTGTGACCGACGGGAATCTAATTTCTAATGCGGCGGAACGCGTGACACAGAGGCAGCGGGGAAGGGGCAAATATGGGAACCCAGAAGCTGACTAGAGGTCGCTAAGGGGCATCTGTCAACTGCGTTGGACGTCAGTCGGAACAAGCTATCTGGTGGACCTTGAATCAACCATCTCCAAACACCACCAATCTGGTTCTCTTACACCAGCGACTGGAAATCTGCTGCTTCTTGCACCATTGGATATCTCCCACAATCAACTGTCCCGCCAGCTACTGTCGGCTTATTCAAGATTGGTAAATCTTTCAAAATTAATTTTTTATTCAATCGATTCAGGGGTCCCATTCCTGCAGCGAAATCTTTCTTCTAAATGTGTACTAAACCATCATTATCATGAACGCTTTTCATTTGTGATAATTTTCATATGTTTTTTCTTATAATTTCCACCGAAACTTTCAAGCATGAGAATTAATAAAGTGTATTGGAAGCAAGTTGAGCGAGAGTTACGTAATTCCTCACGATCGACCATGTGTATTTTAGTTTTGCTTTTGAATTGCAGTATCGAATTGATATCTCTATTTCTGGTCGAACGACTCAGGGTGAGATGCTTTCATTTTTCAAAGCCATTACTCTCCCAGAGACCAGGGTTCGAGTCCTCCCAAGGGAAGTTTTCTTTTTTGCTTGTTTTTAACTGGTAGAAGAAGTACTGGTTTAGGGGAGGTGTTATTGATCCCACATGCCCGAGGAGAGAGTAACAGGGGAGAAGAGGGAGTATAAGAAAGAGGAGACGGCGTTGTTTAGAGCATACTTACCTGGGCGGGGTCAATCGGTGGTCAAGAAGGCCGATGGCCTAGGGAGAGCACCTTCATTGCACATGAAGAAGGGGGCTCTGCCTAGCATCTCCCGCTGTGGAGAGTGCACGTCATAATTTGTGATAGAGGGGGCTCGCGTCCGCGCGGCCCCCAATCAAGTTTAATAGCAAGCTAAAATCTATGTGTTGCACGGAAGATTGCATACAATTTAATTAGAGAGCCAATTGTGCCTAATGAGATGAGAAAGCTATTGCCCATGATGTTTGGACCAACGATGCAGCTAGAAGTGGAGGGAAGAGCGGCAGGCGGTGGCTTTCTTGCCTCTCTCACGTCTACCGTTTCGCCTGCTGATTATGCACCTGCACCACCCCCCCAATAATAAGAGGTTGTTCTACTATTTTATTTGCCTATTATTCTATTATTCGTTGGAAAGGAAGGCCATATTTACCCAGCGCAGCCGATAATTTTGAACACCATTCAATTAATTAATATCAACGTCCCATCTTACCAATTTTACTTGATGGAATGGTTATTACTAAAGTAAACACAAGTCCCACCAAGTAGAATTAGTTGGCAGTGTAGAAATTTTGAATTGGTATTTGGTTTGACTCTATTCCACCTTAATACATAATAATCAATCTCATTAATCAATCTTATCAATTAATAATAAAATGTTATTGATAATCAATTATCTATCAAAAAATATGAAAACTATAAAAAGTTATTAATAATCAATTATCTATCAAAAAATATTATGACTTGCATTTGTATAGGTAAAAGGTGCAAGGGGGTACGCTGATAGATCATAGAAGTGAAAACATAATTTATCAAAATATGGTATTGTGTAAGTGTCGCTTTTACCACTTTAAGTGATTCCAGCACATTTGAAATGTTGTATATGTAAACACAAATGTAACAAGTGCAAAATATGGGAAGTAGGAAACCAATATTGCTTTTTGAACAACAATGGATGGAAATTAACTTGAATCTTGCACATAGAAAACATAGTTCATTTCCATTTCATTGGATCTAAATAGTTACAAAATAAATGCATTTTAGTTTTACATATTCTACCATTAGTACCACAAAGAGCACAAGTTGGATATAGAATATAAGGAAGATGAAATACAACAAATCGTAGGAACAAGGAAAGTACAAATCACATAGTATAAGCTAATATTGTAAAACAATAAGACAATACATAAATACTTAGTCTATAAATCAACAAAGATGACGAACCTTAATATTTAGCTTTCAAAGGACAAATTGCATAGATGCAACTCAGTACTTGATGGAGAGGAAATATAGCCGCAAAGAAAACATATTTAGTGATGGTTGAAATGTGGAGTATATTTGTAGTCTAGAAAGTTATCCTATTTGCAAAACAACACTTTTAATTCTAGAAAGTAGTATTGTAGAGAGCAACATCCAATCAAGATGAAGTTAAATAATAGTGGTGTAATGAAATGTTGGGTTGGTAGACATATCAAAAGAAATATAGCAACAAAATGTTTGGAATACAATAATTCACTTGGTTCCTTAGTCTTCATCATTGGGTTTAACCTATAAAAGATGCAAAAGTTAAAAGTATTAGATGCAGAAAGATGGCTGAAGATAAAAGCATGAATGACATGAACCATAAAAAAATTGTTGTGGTTTGCAAACTATAGATACACTCTACCAATGTCATATAAGTTAGCTATAAACATTTGCAGGATTTCCAAAATTTCCAAAAGCTGATGACTTTGTTTAAATATCTAACAATATCATTTGTTTCTTTAAATTGACTACTGATATAATTGATTATATAAAAATTGACTACTGATATAATAGATTATATAAATTATAGTAAGTGATCCATACAATGAATAAAAAATCGGCTAACCCTTAGGCCTATCAGGAACAAGTGGTAGTTTATATTGATTTATAATTCATAAATTATGGCTATGAAGACATCAGTAGTCTCACAGATTCCCAGTGGTATAGTTAATTCTTAGCGTCACTCATTTGTTCAACATCACTCTAAAACTTCAGTCCTCAATTGTTGATTCCCAGTGGTATAGTTAATCTTTAGCGTCGTGAATTTGTTCATAAGCGCTCTAAAACTTCAGTCCTAAATTGTTTCTTAGTTAGCTGTTTTGAATTTTTTTATTTTCATAATAAACTACAGTGTGTGCTAATTTAGGCATTAAACTGATTTTAATTGCACTTTTTCGTTTAATTGCACTTAATTCTTTGTTATGCATAGATTACATGGAAGTTGTAGATTGTAGAAATCGTGACAAAACTATAAGCTGCTCAATTGTACTAATATGAGCACTGTGATGCATAAGAACAAAATATGCATACACATTTAGAATGATTAGAGTACAACAGTAGTATATTCGCTATTTTAACTGAGAAAGTTATCATAGACACACACCTTATAAAATCCTCCAAGAAGAAACCAACTTATAGGAGAACATGGTGAAGAATTTAGAATCAGAAAGAGGAAATGGCAATAGCATTTAAATTGTCATGCTAGTTGTGGATTCACAATAGGTAATGCTTTTTGAAACCTAACCACGTATACCAAGTATTATGCTCTGCTTTATGTGGATATTTTAATGTACTAAAGAATAGTGCAATAAAGATGGATTCATTGCTGAGAGTTTTAATCTCTTCTGTACGCACAACTAGCATTAAGCTTTTTCAATTCAATTGAATTTCTTTTATTTATGTATTTAATTGTCATTGCTACATGTATAGTCAGATTACAAAAATATTCTACGAGATTTTTCTTTTATTTAATCAGTATGGTGAGTTTTTAATCCTTCAAGCTCCATATGATATTTGTTTGTCATCTAGTTAGATTTCTATTTACCAAAATTTCAAATATTGCGCTGATTTCTCATTGTTTTATTCACCCACTTAAACCTAATATTCTCTTTGTTTTTCAAAATTCTAATATTGCCTTTCTACTTGGATTGCTATTTACTAAAACTTCAGATATTTATTGGTTTCTCATTGTTCTATTTCCCCACATAGAACCTATAGTATTCTTTTTGTTTTAAAATTATAAGTTTAATTTAATTTTAAAAAATGCAAAAATAAAGTATGATTAACTTAAATAGTTCAATGCAATCTAAAACAAAAATTGTCTATGTTGGCCTTGTAGATAGCCATGAGAAGATGAGTATCACAGCCAATGTCACAAAAGCTAATTGAAATATAACTGCCAAAGCTTTGACCTGGTTGAACTGTACGCTTGACATAATTTATAATCAAGAGAAAAGCCCATAAGGAACAGGTCACACTGATTTCTACCTCCAGCTAATTTCGAGGACATGCATCAAAACCATTGAAAAAGTTTGCAGACAGTAAACTGGCACCTCACGTTAGAATTTCTCACCTATTTCGGAGACTAAGTGTTATTGTTACAGCACAATTGCCAACCAGCAATTGAATTTCAGCTCTACATCAAAGATAGAGAAACTATGTACGGTAAAGCTTTGTTAAGCATTAAATACCAAATCATTTTTTTAACTTGTCATATGATACTATATATTTTCCCTCTATTTCAATAAATGAATTGCTTTTTATTTCAAGGTAAGCATTCTGAAGCATTTACAACACTCCAACAAATTCTAGCCTCAACGAAAACATTGTTGCTGCTACTGCTAAAGAATGTTATCGAGAGAGGTCCAATTAGTTCGAACCTCATAAAGTCATCCCTGCCAACATTTCTAGACCATCTGAAGACGAAGATGCTCCCCACGACTTAGTTTCATCCTATATACAGGTTAGTAACAAAATATTCAAACATTTTTATCTCTAACACTTTTACATTGTAAATTATAACATATTTACTATATTAATCTCAGCTCTTTTTAACATTGTAAATAACCTCTAAACATTTCCTAATCCTTTGTGAAATGTTCATTAAAATTGCAGCTGTTTAGAACATTAAGGGCAAGAAATGACACAAGTGTGCACCGCATGTCATATGTTGACTTCATAACAAAACTCTCAACAACTAATACTACACAATCACTTACATGTGCAAAATTTACAACATTGTCATTCACATACCAAATACAAGCCATTTTTATAATTCATAGTGGAAAATGAAGATAATTTTGTTAATTGCAACATGAATGCTAAACTCTTAGACCAACATTTTCTAGAACTAAGAAAAGTAGCATTGGAACACTTTCTTAAAATGGTACCATTTCAAAACTATCAAAAAGATAAGTGGTTCATAAGAGACCAACATTGGGGTGAATAATGAGAACGATCTAATATATATTAAGATGATTTTCCGCTTGGTCTATTTGTGTTAATCAGGGGTGTAATCTTGCGAAAGGTGTTTGGATAATATATCATCAAGAGGTCCAGGTTGTGAGTTGAGTGATTATGAATGGACTAAAACACGCAAAAATAAACCTACAACAAACTAAAGCAATTCTGGTGATAGGAACTGTCACTTCAATAGGAACTATCATTTTCCAACCACAACAATTTTAAAAAATCTAATAATTCTGAAAACAAAACTAACAAACCCAAAGCAAACTAATGTATAGACATAAATGTGCATAAGGCATAAATAGTTAATGTGGTAAAATGATCCTCAATGCACAATACTTTCTCTTCTAATTCTATAAGTAAAATTTTATAAGAACTACAATACATAAATGCAACAAGAGCTACAATATAGAAATGCGATAAGAAGTACAATACAAAATTGAGAAATATTATAATAAAAATCAAATCTAAAAGCCATATCAACTAGATTTGCATCATAGAAATAAAAATAGATTATTAACACTCATTAAATATAAACATGTAATATTAAATAACAAAAATGATCAAACTATCAAACATAAAAATATAAAAAATAATAAACAAATGTCAAAAAAAACAAAAAAAAAAAATTTATAGTCCATCAATTGTTGGAGACTAGGAACCCTTCCTCCCATTAGATGATAGGGATGAAGCTTACAAAACTATGATAGAAGCAATCAATACAATGATTAAATTATTTCTTAGCAATTTGATACCAAAAAGAATTATTTTCAAAAGTTTATTATATTATTATAGCATGTAACAAATAATTTGAAAATAGATAATTTAGTTTTGAATGTGGCCAACAAGCTGAAAATAATTGGTTTACATAATATAGTATTTGTTAGTCACATAATAAAACAAATTTATTACAAAACCATTTTTATAATGGTAAATACTAATAGGATATAATAATATCTAGAGATCCTCTACAAAGCCAATAAATCCATTATTTTCCATAATCCTCAATAAAGTTGTTGAAATTATTGGACAATCAAATAGCTCTATGAGGATTGTAAAAATAATAATATATGAAATGTTGGAGTAGATAATCAAATAAATACATGTGGTAGCAAAAGGGATTGTGTTGGAAAATGAGAGGATTAATTATTTAGATAGTAGATTCTAGTGAAGAGAATGACATGAAGATTAGAAAGCTCCTATAGCAAAAAGTTTGTATGCTGCAAGCCTGATTTTCCAAAGGCTTAGGATTATAATTCCTATTAGTAAAACAAAATTAATAATATATTTTTTATATTTTAATCTCAAAACCATTCAAGATTACTTACACATATTAAATCACATGCAACATAAAATGGTAAAATGGGATGAATTAGAATAGAAATAAAGCATCAAAGTGAGTATGAAGGTACATGAAATGGATTAAAAGATGGCATAAAAATGGATTGTAAATAACTCTCATCACTCCCCCAACTTAACATATTACATGTCCTCATGTAATCATTAGGATTAAGAGGTCTTATGTTTGAACTTGTAAACCATGACCTTCACCCTTTAGTACACTTCATTAAAATACTCTTCATGACTTTTCTAATATATTTTATATCAATTTCTTTATTGTTTCTTTCTTTCTTTCTTTTTATCCTTTCATTTTTTCTTTTCTTTTCTACGCTTTTGTGTTCGTGACATTACAAAAATTAGTTTGCATACTTAGCCATACCAAATAGGTGATAACTAAAAAGAAATATAAGGGGTATTGATTAATAAAATCAAATTATTATGCAAGTTGAAATAATTGCATTTATGGTGAAATGATAATGAAAAGGTATAATAATGGGTAAATGGATAAGTAATTGGATTATGGTAAACAAAGAGCATCTCAATAACAAGAAATGAAGGACTACAACAAGAATGGTAAATACCACAAAAGACTACTAGCTAAATGAAAGCAATACATAACATTCCGCTAGAAGAAACCAAAAGGTATGAAAAATTCTGGCAATGTGAGAAGCCACCAACATTTGACAGAAGCACTATAGACCACACTAAAAGGGAACAAAATATACTTCTTTAAAGACATCAACTGAATGTTAGCATGTACTTAAGGTGATCACCATAATAGAAGTGAAACCACAAAAATTATTAATAGGAGATGTTAGATACACTAAGAGAGATCACGAGATATAGATGTTGCTAAGTATCATTGAAAAATAGCTAGCTCAAACCAATTATTGCATTTTTTTCATTTTTACTTTGATAATATACCATCAAGGGTTCTAGGTTGTGAGTTGAGTGATTATGAATGGAGATAAAACACACAAAAATAAACCTACAACAAACTAAAGGAATTTTGGTGATAGGAATTATCACTTCCTGGTGACAGGAACTATCATTTTCCAATGACAACAATTTTAATGAATTGAATAATTCTAAAAACAAAACTAACAAACCCAAAGAAAACTAATGCATAGACATACATGTGCATAAGAACTACCACACATAAATGCGACAAGAGCTATAATATAGAAATGCAACAGGAACTATAGTACAAAATTGAAAAATATTATAATAGAAATTAAATCTAAAAGGCATATCAACTAAGATCTACATCATAGAAATAAAAACAGATTATTAACACTCATTAAATATAAAAATGTAATATTAACTAAAAAAAATTATCAAACTATCAAACATAACAATATAAAAAATAATAAACAAATTTCAAAACAAATAAGAATAAGTTATGTACAGTCATCAGTTGTTGGAGAGTGGGCACCATTCCTCCCATTAGATGATAGAGATAAATCTTACAAAAATATGATAGAGGCAATCAACACAATGATTAAATTATTTCTTAGCAATTTGATACCAAAAATAATTATTTTCAAATGTTTATTATATTATTGTAACCTATAACAAATAATTTGAACATAACCAACAAGCTGGAAATAATTGGTTTACATAATATAGTATTTGTTAGCCACATAATAAAACAAATTTGTTATAAAACCATTTTATAATGGAAAATACTAATAAGATATTATAATATCTAGAGATCCTCTACAAAGCCAATAAATCCATTATTTTCTATAATCCTCAATAAACTTGTTGAATAATTGCGTAATTAAATAACTCCATGTATGAGGATTGCAAAAATAATAATAATATATGGAATGTTGGAGTGAATAATCAAATAAATAGATGTGGTAGTAAAAGGGATTGAGTTGTCAGATGAGAGGAATAATTATTTATATAGTAGATTCTAGAGAAGAGAGTGCCATGAAGATCAGAAACCTCCTATAGCAAAAAGTTCTTATAATTTGTATGCTACAAGCCTAATTTTCCAAAACCTTATCCTATTAGTAAAAAAAATCAATAATATATTTTGTATATTTTAATCTCAAAACCATTAAATATTACTTACATATATTAAACCACATGCAACATAAAATGGTAAAATGACATGAATAAGAATAGAAATAAAGAACGGAAGTGAGTATGAAGGTACATAAAATGGATTCAAACATGGCATAAAAATGGATTGTGAATGGCTCTCATCATTCCCCCAACTTAACATATTGCATGTCCTCATGCAATCATTAGAATTAAGAGGTCTTATGTTTGAACTTGTGACCCATGAGCTTCACCCTTTAGTACACTTCATCAAAATACTCTTTGTCAAAATACTCTTTTCTACCCTTTTGGTTTCATGGCATTACAAAAATTAGTTCCCATACTTAGCCATATGAAATTGGTGATAGGTAAAAAGAAATATAAAGGGGTATTGATTAAGAAAATCAAATTATTATGCAAGTTGATATAATGGCATTTATTGTGAAATGATAAGGAAAAGGTGAAATAATGGGCGAATGGATAAGTAATTAGATTATACAGGTCCACCTCCCTCTCCCCCCCCCCCCCCCCAACTAAAAGGGTTGACTATCCACATGAGATAAGGAGAGGTGAGGTCTAGGTGTTGCATAATAACCAATATAAGAAGTATTATAAATAAAGTTAAAAGATAAAATAATGAAAAATATTGATTGCCTTACCAATATGAATGTCTAAAGAAGCCAAGGCTTTAATAAAGAGCATCTCAGTAACAAGAAATGAAGGACTACACCAAGATTTGTAACACCACAAAAGACTACCAGCTAAATGAAAGAAATACATAACATTCCGCTAGAAGAAGAAAAAAGCTATGAAAAAGTCTAGGAATGTGAGAGACCACCAACATCTGACTAAAGCAAGATAGACCACACTGAAAGGGAGCAAAATCTACTTTTTTAAAGACATCAACTCAATGTGTAGCATGTACCCAAGGTGATCAATGGTGATCACCATAATAGAAGTAAAACCACAGAAATGAGTAATAGAAGATGTTAGATACACTAAGAGAAATAAAGAGATATAGAAGTAGCTAAGTGTCCTTGAAAAATACCTAGCTCAAACCAATTATTACATTTTTTTTCATTTTTTATTTTTCTATATTTTTCATTTTTTTCAATTTTGATAATGATAAGTGACCGCTGGCAAGCCAATTTTTAATCACTCATCACTTAATGGTATTGTAAAAATATTTTTCACCACTAAGAATTTATTTTGTAGTTGACATCTGCCTAAAACTATTTTTTAGATATTAACTAGCCAACAACACTTGAAGGTTTTCATTGTTGGATCTTTTTATTGCATTTTAAAAAAAAAAATCATTTTTTGAAAAACTACATATAATGAACAAAGAAATGGAAATGTTAAAAAATTAATATGATAATATACCACATGGAAATGATAACATTCATATGATAATATAAATAATGTTAACATAGTTAAGAATACATTATTCCTTGATCAAAGTTACCACATTAAGATCAATCAAGGAATCAATAAATATAATATCAATGAATAATCATCTTAATGCAATGAATTAAGAGTGAGGAATAGATATGAATACTTTGATCCTTTTGAAATCAAAGATCATCTATTTGCAACTTATTTGACCATTAATATGTATGATCCCTTATGGTTGTTCTTATCAATCTCAAATCAACATGGATTTGAGGAATACACATTTTTACCATAGGCCTCCAAATATCAATATGTATACATAGAAAAGTAATACAATATATATCTTGGAGGGTCTCAGTACACATTTTTTGGATGAGGAATACATATGGTTTAATATTACTTAGCATATGAGTTATGTCAATACACATATTTATGAGTTCTACATTTACCATTGACTCAATTTGAAGTATGACCGTATTTGTGTGCATGCTTGATTCAGCAAGTAGAAAAGAAGAAAAACGTTGATTATAATTCAATAAATCATATTGTTCTTCTAATCCAAATAAACCAAAATCATATCTCATGTCTGCATCAATATATTCCTATATTGATTTAACAATTTCAAGCACATCCTTAGATGGTAAAGGGATCCTTGAAAATTCAATATTATATGCAGTTTCAACCACCTTATTATAAAATTTATTAGGAGAAAAATTATTTTCCCTTGGTGGATATGGTGGAGTACGTAATAAATGGTGTCAATGGCATAATGAAAATAATTATTGATGGTATAAATTGGGCATGAATAAGTGTGATGGGAAGAATATAGATGATAAGTATCAATATAGTGGTTGTTGTGAGTATTCATGATTCCATTCATCGTGCATATTATTTGAAGAAATATGTTGTCTTTGTAATGTAATAGAGTGATAATACATGTTAATATCATAAATTATACCTTTATGTTCTTGATTCTGTATTTTAAATGGTTCATTGATTGCAAGGAAGACTTGTTCATTTACATCCATATCAGGGAAAGGCCAAAAAATATCTTGCACTTCACTCACCATGCTCTCTTGGTTGTTCGAGGATACATACTTATCTTCTTGCCTATAACAAATATAACAATGTAAAGTTCAATTCTTATTCTCAAAATTAGATTGTTCTAGAAATTCATCAATTATCTTCTCTTATTCATGCATAAGATAACATTTGTAAATACTTGTGATAATGGAAGATCAAGATCATCTAAGTTGCATTCATTAGGCAGAGAGTCTATAAAAATGTCACCTTTGGTTGGCATGATTTCTTGTAGGTTTGTTTTTAAATTTGAAAGCAAGGGACAAGGGATAAAAACCCCAAGTTGGGTCAAGGGGAAATGACCCTTTCTTCTTGTATCCTCTTCACATTTTGTGTTTTTGAAGAAATTTTTCCCAAAAATTGTTGATGTGTAAATTACCTTTAAAATGCATCATTTTAAACATTTTCTTCAAAATTACTTACTTTTTTACCAATTACTCACAAAAAAAAGTGATCATGTAAAAGTGAATCTAATTTCTAAACTCTAAAACGATCCATCTATATAATTTACTATAGCACAAACCAAAGGTATCAGACTAAGAAAGGCTAATAGTTGAATAGACACTCTCTAAGGTACATTATTTATAACCCAACTCATCAGCTAACATGCCTTTGATACCTTTCCTCAGCAACGATGCCAAAATGATAAGCCAAAACTGAGGTAAATAATGAGAAAGATTTAATATTAATTAGGATGATATTTATCTTGATCTATTCATGTTAATCTGGGAGTGAAATTGTGTGAAAGGTATCTAAATAATATACCATCAAGCTGAGTGTTTATGAATACAACTAGAACACACAAAAAAAAAACCCTACAACAAACTAAAGCAATTCTAGCGAAAGAAAAGTTGTCACTTCCTGGAAACATGATCTATCATTTTCCAGCCACAACAATTTTAACAAATCAAATAATTTTGAAAATAAAACTAAAAAACCCAAAGAAAGCTAGTGTATAGACCATAAACATTCATAAGGCATAAATAGTAAATCTAGTAAAATAATTCCTTAATGCACAATACTTTCTCTTTTATTTTTGTGATTAAAATTCTATAGGAACTAGAATACATAAATGTGTCAGGAACTAGTATACAAAAAAGCAATATGAGCTACAATACATAAATTTAAAAATATTATAATCAAAATGAAATCTAATAGCCTTATAAACTAGATTTGTAACATAGAAATAAAAATAGATTATTAACATTCATCAAATAAGAAAAAATTAATACTAACAAACAAAAACTAGGAAATTATAAAACATAAAAAAAGAAAAAAGTCAAAACAAATAAGAATAAATTATTTATAGTCCATTAGCTATTGGAGAGTGGGTGCCCTTCCTCCCATGAGATGACAGTGATAAAGTTTACAAAACTATGATAGAAGGGATGAACACAATGATTTTATTTCTTAGTAATTTGATACCAAAAAGAATTACATTCAAATGTTTACATATGTTGCTAATATTATTGTAGCCTATAACAAATAATATGAAAATAGATAATTTTCTTTTTAACGTGGCCAAGAAGCTGAAAATAATTGGTTTTCATAATATATTATTTGTTGGCCACATATTCATTTTAACTATGGCTATAAATAAGAAAATATATGTCATAATAATATCCATAACATCTTGGATATCAGCCACTTGTTAAAGCCACTTTTATAACAACAAATAATAATGGGATATAATATATGGAGATCCTCCAGAAAGCCATAATCCTCAATAAATTTGTTGAAATAATTGGGTAATTAAATAAGTCCATGTATGAGGGAAGGTTCTTATAATCTGTATGTTGCAAGCCTTATTTTTCAATATCTTAGGATTATAATTCCTATTAGTATAAAATAAAAATAGTAATACATTTTCTAAGCGTGGATATGAGCATGAAGGTACATGAAATGTATTAAAACATGACACAAAAATCAATTTTAAATGGCTCTCATCACTACACCTTAAAGTAAAATTGAAAATTCATGATACATTTACAATTGCAATGGATGATGTCATACTTGACATTGCAAAATAAAATAGTAATATAAGCTAGAGAAAATGACTCCATTGTGCTCTAACAAGTTCAAAAAGTCATAGATAGTGGCTAAAAGAAAGGGGGACTGACCCCAAAGTACAAAAAGGGTAAAGAATCATCCAGATATTACCTCCCACCTATCTAACTGATACTAGTTTTATACTTCAAAAAATAAATAATGATAAACTCCAAAACAAAGCAATCCTTACCATCAGTTCTATTCCTAATAAGCATATAATGGAAAAACATACCAACAACAAGGAGACATATTATTTCTATTAGTCCACTACCTGATCATATACATGTATACATAAAAAAAGCTGTGTATAGCACCAAGTTTAGTGAGATCAAAAATATTTTTAAAAAAAAAAAAAAAAAACTAGGGCTAGTTACCTGATTTCTTTCCTTGTTCCATGTTGTTCTTTTCCTCAAGTTCCTCCCTGTTTAAGTCCATTCCCTTCTCTTTGATAGATTTATGAAGGAGTGTCATCATCCAATCCTTCACTGGGAAACCATAAATGGAGCAAGTACTTTTGGTCTCTTTGCTCAGATCCTTCTTGTCCTTGGTCACTAGTAGGAAATAGAGAGTGGTGGCAGTAGAGTGCATGACCTTCATGGAGAATTCCACAAGGTATCAATTTATTGGCAAATTTCAATGTGGTTATCTGCCAACTCCTTCATCAAATGCTCCAAACTCTACATCTGAACCTTGCTCTAGCTCTATCCATGGATATGTTTCCCTTTCTTTCCCCCACCTTTGGGTGTTCCTTTCATTAGGGACATGATGTCCTCCCCCAGCTTCTATTTGGGGACATGATGACTTCTAGGGTGTTTGAGATGTACGAGGGACTAAGTAGGCTAGACACTGCCTTCTTTCCAATGTTCTGGTGTGGCCTCTTCCTCTTGGTGGGATTTTTATCATTCTTGGTAGAATCAAAGCTAATGTCTTGCTTTGGGGGGACTTGAATTTCCCCATTTGAAGTCATTTACTAGCTCTCTGAGAATTTTTCTTGCTCCTCGTGTCTGTATCAAACTCAATAAGGCTAATTTTCACCTCATAAAGATTTTTTGGCTTTTCTTATGGCTTGAACTAGGGCTAGGGTTCATGGAGATTTGGGGAGTAATAGTAGCTAGTAGGTTCATCAGAAGTAGCAAGTTCAAGGAAAGGTGGTGTTTGTAAATTTTGTGCATGAAAACCTGGTGGATGATATAAAAGGGTTTTCCATCTTCCTTCTTTTTCCTAGTCTTAAAGATAGAGTCTTCCATGGAATACAGCATAAGATACAGAAAAAAATCAGATCATGGTTCCTGAAATGGTTGAGATTGGGGAAATGGTAGTAATACAATACTTGGAACCAATCTTCAAGAATAATATACCTCATAATGGCATAGCAAATCATATCCCAAGGCTTTAGAAGATCCTCTTTGGAAAACCCACTACATGTGCAAACTGACTCCTCATTAGGTCTGATGAAGTCTCTTGGACTCATTTCATTAGCTACCCTAGCCTACTTGTGCCAATTCTTCCCCTCTAGGGAAAACCCTCTAATGCTAGCAACAAGCTCCTCCATGATTTCAAACACCACCCCATTGATCTTAACCTTCCTGTCAATCTAAGAGTGGATGAATTGCATTAATATGTACTCGTCATACTTTTTCATTCCTTCCAAAAACAAGAATAATCCTCCTTCCTAAAGATAAAACCAAGAAACCTTACTCCTTCTGATATAATACTCAACCTCCACTGGTTCAATGTGGTCATTAGCACCCATTTCTTCACCAAACTTAGCCACCAACTTCTCAAAGTTTTCTAGCATCCTCTTATTACAAACCAATTTTTAGAAGCCATGACAGATTAAATAAATCACACCCAAGCTGAAATTGTTAAGGCAACCGAAACCCATCATAAGATCACAAGGTTTCTTAAAATTCGTAAAACCTCTCTCAGTGGCATGTGTGATTGATACCTTTCCTTCTAGAATTAACTATCACTAGTTGTACTCAGAGTGTAATTTGGTGGAAGAGTCCTTGTCATCCAACTTTTTCATTCTTTTACATGTAAAGAGATCCATGCGACTCATCCTTTTTCCAAAGTAATTAATGCTTGCACTAATAGGATCACAAAATCAAATCCTCATGCAATCTTGTCAAATTTTAACTTTATGAAACCAAATCCACTGACCTTCCCACCCACACAGATTCATAAAGATGTGCCACCATCTATAATGATTCATATGATGTTTGAGAAGTACACTCACATTCTATCATCACTTGAGTTCATGATGGAGTTTAACTGACATCCTCCAATTTGATTATTCATGCGATGTTATGGCCAAATTTTTCTAGGTCATCTACAAGTCCATTTCCTTCATAGTAAATGTATCCCACGTGGATGTCTTAACACCCCTTCATCTACTTTTACATTTCCACTACTATCATTTTGATCTTCTAGCTACTCCATCCTTCTCTTTGAACTACTTTAATAATCAACATTGAATCCCCCTTAATTTTCAATCTATTAATTCCTCTAGCTCTCGCAATTCTCATTCTCCAAAGAAGAGCCAATAGTTTCAATTCATTGTTTGAACCTCCTCTATAGTTACCAATATATGAAACCACCAACTCCCCCATCAAAATTAAGTTTTATACATATTTTAGGAAGGGGGTGCCATGCTATCCTATGCCTGGCCATAGCTTTGGAGTTATCAAACTGTGCCACCATCGAGCCCAAGTCCCAAGCTAATGCCCACTTCACATCTAGTCTTCTCGAAGGGGGGGGCTTTCCATCACTAGATCCCACTACATTCCTTTAAGAGTCTTGTAACCTACTAGACTAATATTGAACTTGTAGTGACTTTGTCCCTGAAGATTATGT
The DNA here is from genome assembly GCA_028749045.1 of Cupressus sempervirens. NCBI lineage: Eukaryota > Viridiplantae > Streptophyta > Pinopsida > Cupressales > Cupressaceae > Cupressus > Cupressus sempervirens. The sequence goes on from CM053790.1 coordinate 691,195,508, forward strand.
TATTCCACTCCTTCTATATTTTCCATGAGACATATGGGGAAATTATTCTCCATAATTTTTTGAGATATGGGTGATTTGACAACTCGTCATAGTGAACAAATTGCTTTAAGTTCACATTAGCACACCACTAGACCTTCCACAATGCAAGGACCCCCCTCCAAACATTTGTCACCAAAGTGTAGTGGATAAGAAGGTGTGGGACATATTCCACTTCTTTGTAACATAATATACAATAGTTAGCTAGTAGACACCCTCTCCTTTGAAGATTATTAGGATAGTCCCATGTAAGGTCATTCACCAAAAGAAATTTATCTTTGGTAGGATCCGTGGGTGCCAGACCTTCCTACAATCCCCCTAGGCAACATCCCCCCTAATAAACAAAGATAAGAAAATTTTACCATAATGTCTCCCAAGGGGGTAAGTCTCCAAACCAAAAAATCACCAATCGGGGCAAAATGAATCCAATAACTCTTGAGACTATTTTGGATTTCTAGAGAAAGCCTCATCCCCGTAACCTTCTGATTATGAATTATTTTCCATTGTCTTCTAGAGGTCATATAGATTCAAATCAGAGTTCCATTATGTCTAGTACAAGTCTCTCTCAAGGGTTAATGGAAAGTAGTGTACATGAGGGGGTCATCTTGAAGCCATTGGTCTTCCCAAAAGTCAATTTTGTTTCTATCTCCCACAATCTAGTAAGTACCCATATTCAAAAAAATTATGAGTGTGCACCACATTGTTCCAAATTTTAGAATGCTAGGGGTGAGCATGGGTCCAAAGGAAGTGATGGATTGAATCACCTCCAAGATACTTGGCCTTCACAATGTTGCACCAAATACCCAAGGAGTTCATCAATTTCTAGCTGAACTTAATCAGGAGGGCCTTATTCATATACTCTATCCTCCTAATATTCAAACCCCCTAGGGCCTTAGGTCGATAGACTTTTTCCCAGCTCACTAAGCTCACCCTAAATTTCTCTTGAGAAATTGACCATAAGAAATTTATTTGGATTTTTGCAAGAATGTCTCTATATATACCTAGGAGTTTAAAGATACAAAGGAAATACATCAAAATTCTCTGAAAAGAGGCTAAGAGAAGTTGGAGTTTCCCCGCACTACTCAGGATCTTTCCTTTGTAGCCCGCTAGCTTTCTTTGAAAATGTTCAACTAGGTCATTCTAATACTAATTGGAGACTTCTTTAATTGTGAGTGGGAGACCAAGATAGGTATCCAAAAGACTTGACTTCTAGTATTCTAGTAGTTTGGTCACCTTTTCTCTTACACTAGTGTTTATGACTAAAAAATAATGGCATAGAAAATCATATCCTCTAAGAATAATATAGCTCATAATGGCATAGAAAATCATATCCCAACGCTTTAGAAGATCCTCTCTAGAAAACCCACTACATGTGCAAACTAACTCCTCATTAGGTCTGATGAAGTTCCTTGGACTCATTTCATTAGCTACCCTAGCCTACTTGTGCCAATTCTTCCCCTATAGGGAAAACCCTCTAATGCTAGCAACAAGATCCTCCATGATTTCAAACACCACCCCATTGATCTTAACCTTCCTGTCAATCTAAGAGTGGATGAATTGCATCAAGATGTACTTGACATACTTTTTCATTCCTTCCACAAACAAGAATAATCCTCCTTGAAGATAAAACCAAGAAACCTTACTCCTTCTGATATAATACTCAACCTCCACTGGTTCAATGTGGTCATTAGCACCCATTTCTTCACCAAGCTTAGCCACCAACTTCTCAAAGTTTTCTAACATCCTCTTATTACAAACCAATTTTTAGTAGCCATGACAGATTAAATAAATCACACCCAAGCTGAAATTGTTAAGGCAACCAAAACCCATCATAAGATCATAAGGTTTCCTAGAATTCATAAAACCTCTCTCAGTGGCATGTGTGATTGATACCTTTCCTTCTAGAATTAACTATCACTAGTTGTACTCAGAGTGTGATTTGGTGGAAGTGTCCTTGTTATCCAACGTTTTCATTCTTTTACATGTAAAAAGATCCATGCGACTCATCCTTTTTTGAAAGTAATTAATGCTTGCACTAATAGGATCACAAAATCAAATCCTCATGCAATCTTGTCAAATTTTAACTTTATGAAAGAAAATCCAGTGACCTTCCCACCCACATAGATTCATAAAGATGTGCCACCATCTGTAATGATTCATATGATGTTTGAGAAGTACACTCACATTCTATCATCACTTGACTTCATGATGGATTTTAACTGACATCCTCCAATTTGATTATTCATGTGATGTTATGGCCAAATTTTTCTAGGTCATCTACAAGTCCATTTCCTTCATAGTAAATGTAGCCCACGTGGATCTCTTAACACCCCTTCATCTACTTGCACATTTCTGCTACTATCATTTTGATTTTCTACCTACTCCATCCTTCTCTTTTAACTATTTAATAATCAACATTGAATCCCCCTTAATTTTCAATCTATTAATTCCTCTAGCTCTCGCAATTCTCATTCTCCAAAGAAGAGCCAATATTTTCAATTCATTGTTTGAACCTCCTCTATAGTTACCAGTATATGAAACCACCAACTCCCCCATCAAAATTAAGTTTTATACATATTTTAGGAAGGGGGTGCCATGCTATCCTATGCCTGGCCATAGCTTTGGAGTTATCAAACTGTGCCACCATTGAGCCTAAGTCCCAAGTTGATGCCCACTTCACATCTAGTCTTCTTGAGGGGGGGGGGCTTTCCATCACTAGATCCCACTGCATTCCTTTAAGAGTCTTGTAACCTACTAGACCAATATTGAACTTGTAGTGACTTTGTCCCTGAAGATTATGTTATTCCACTCCTTCTATATTTTCCATGAGACATATGGGGAAATTATTCTCCATAATTTTTTGAGATATGGTGATTTGACAACTTGTCATAGTGAAAAAATTGCTTTAAGTTCACATTAGCACACCACTAGACCTTACACAATGCAAGGACCCCCCTCCAAACATTTTTCACCAAAGTGTAGTGGATAAGAAGGTGTGGGACATATTCCACTTCTTTGTAACATAATACACAATAGTTAGCTAGTAGACACCCTCTCCTTTGAAGATTATCAGGATAGTTCCATGTAAGGTCGTTCACCAAAAGAAATTTATCTTTGGTAGGATCCGTGGGTGCCAGACCTTCCTACAATCCCCCTAGGCCACATCCCCCCTAAACAACAAAGATAAGAAAATTTTACCATAATGTCTCCCAAGGGGGTAAGTCTCCAAACCTAAAAATCACCAATCGGGGCGAAAGGAATCCAATAACTCTTGAGAATATTTTGGATTTCTAGAGAAAGCCTCATCCCTGTAACCTCTTGATTATGAATTATTTTCCATTGTCTTCTAGAGGTCATATAGCTTCAAATCAAAGTTCCATTATGTCTAGTACAAGTCTCTCTCAAGGGTTAATGGAAACTAGTGTACATGAGGGGGTCATCGTGAAGCCATTGGTCTTCCCAAAAGTCAATTTTGTTTCTATCCCCCACAACCTAGTAAGTACCCATATTCAAAAAAATTATGAGTGTGCACCACATTGTTCCAAATTTTAGAACCCTAGGGGTGAGCATGGGTCCAAAGGAAGTGATGGATTGAGTCACCTCCAAGATACTTGGCCTTCACAATGTTGCACCAAATACCCAAGGAGTTCATCAATTTCTAGCGGACCTTAATCAGGAGGGCCTTATTCATATACTCTATCCTCCTAATATTTAAACCCCCTAGGGCCTTAGGTTGATAGACCCTTTCCTAGCTCACTAAGCTCACCCTAAATTTCTCTTAAGAACTTGACCATAAGAAATTTATTTAGATTTTTTCAAGAATGTCTCTTTATATACCTAGGAGTTTAAAGATACAAAGGAAATACATCAAAATGCTCTGAAAAGAGGCTAAGAGAAGTTGGAGTTTCCCCGCACTACTCAGGATCTTTCCTTTGTAGCCCGCTAGCTTTCTTTGAAAGTGTTCAACTAGGTCATTCTAATACTAATTGGAGACTTCTTTAATTGTGAGTGGAAGGCCAAGATAGGTATCCAAAAGGCTTGACTTCTAGTATTCTAGTAGTTTGGTTACCTTTTCTCTTAGACTAGTGTTTGTGACTAAAAAATACACTTTTCTTTTCCAACAGTTTATACATTATCCTGAAACCTTCTCATACTAATTTAAAATATCTTTCCACTCCCTAGCTTCATGGACTAAAGAGGTGACAAATGAAAATTTTCATCAAAAATTGTTGGTTAATCTGTGGGGGCATAAGGACAAAGGTTTGATACCTTTTATTTTGCCATAGTTAGGCATGGCCACTAAATTTATATTCAACGCCTCTACCACAATGATGACCTAGTAATGTGATAGGGGTCACTTTGTCACAGACCTTAAGAGGAAGAAAAAATATTCTTGGGACCCCATTAACAAGAACCAAAAACATGACAGTGTTCATAGTGATCCTGATAATTTTAATAAAATTCTCACTAAATCCAAATTCAGTAAGGATATCAAAAAGAAATCCCCTCCCAACCTTATCATAAGCCTTAGATATATCAAGTTTAAGGGTCATACCTAGATTCTTGCTCCTTCCATTGAGTGAATTATCTCATGTGTGGTTATGACCACATTAAGAACCTCTCACCCCAACACAAAACCATTCTGGTGTGGACCTATAAACCTATCAAGTAGGATCATGATCTGGTTAGTCATAATAGTGATGAAGACTTTATAGATCATGTTGTAGAGACTAATGGGTCTATAACAATCTAGACATCTAGGATCATCTGTCTTAGGTATTAGTACTATGAATGTCTAGTTCAGTTCTTTCAACAAAGTCATTTGCTACGTGAACCATGTCGTACATAACAATATCCAATAATTCCTAAAAAAAGGTTGGGGGAAACCCATCAGGTCCTAGGGTTTTATACTAATTTGAACACTTCCTTTCTTACCTCCTCTCATACTATAATAATTTCTTCCATGTTACTACTAAACTAAATGAATGGGGGGTTCTAGATTTTCTTGGAAATAGGTATTGGCCCAATATTTTATCTCCTCTACTTCCATTATCTCCTAACTATTATCATTAACCAGGAGCTTTATGGTGTTCCTCTTTTTCCTCCTTGATCTTGATCTATGGAAGAAGATCCTATCTTGGTCACCCTCCTCTAAACACTGAACCCTAGATCTTTTCTTCTAGAAGATTTATTCTTGATTCAAAATGGTCTTCCACCTATCCTAGCACTCCTTCTCGTCTTGCTCATGTTTAGTGTTAGCATTACCTTGTGCCATGCAATTTTGAAGAGATTCAAACTTCTTTTTTGTAGTCTCCTTTTCATTGTAAATATTTCCAAATGAATATTTCCTCCATCCCCTAACCTCTTTGTAGAATATTTCAAGATTCCTAGTAATACATACCATAGTTGTTACTTCAATCAAATTATTTCACCACCATGCAATACAAACCCTGAACTCTAAGTGTGAGTGCCACATGATTTCATAGAGGTAAAGGGCCTTCCTCTAGTAGTTTTAGTTTGCATCCATGATAAAACCAATATAGAATGGTCCAAGATGGTCCTTTGATACGCCTTTAAGGAGGTATGAGGGAGAATGTCACAATCGGTTGAGATGAGGGCCTAACCAAGCCTAACCTAAATCAGATTTTTCCCCAATCTATTGTTAGACCATTTGAAAGAAGGATCTTGGATGTCAATATCAATCAAGTCATTCCTCCTAAGTAAGCCCTCCACATCATTAATACTCTCAGAGAAATCCTCCAAGCCACCTAGTTTCTCTGAAGGTTAGAGAGGAGTATTAAAGTGTCCCATACATAGGATGTTTTCCTATATCATTTATTCAGCTACTTTAGTCACCTTGTACCAAAAAACCATCCTACCTTCTCATTTGTTGGGGGCATAAAAGTTGAACTTGGGAGGTGAAACCCATCACCACAAAATGGGTATTGAGGAGGATCACCTTACCGATCACCTTGTCCAGGTTCTATAGCATTGCAATGCCTCAAAAAGTGCCATTTCCACCACTATAAGAAAATTTGGCTCCTGGCCAAATGTAAGAAACCACTCTAGAGAACACCTACTCTACCATTTTCACTTCTTACAAAAAGAATCATGTCAATATCAAATACACTGATCTTATGTTTAATTTCAAACTACTTTTCAGGGCTATTAAGCCCTCTCACATTCTAGGATTTTATGTTCATCTCTTGTGTGGTTATATTTTCTACAAGGTTGTTTGTTTCCCTTATGGTTTTCCTTTTTTGTTTCCTTCTGGTGGAGGTTCTCAATTAAAGGTCTCCCCACCATCACCATTGACCCAACATCAACCATTTTCCCCCCTCTAGGCTTCCTCTTAGGTACTACCCATTCAGCTTCATTACTTAGGAAGTCAAGATGTGCAATCTTAGAGGTAGGAGAGAGTATTTCCATAATACCTAGGAGTGAGACCACTAGGGTTCCATTTGTGAGAGGCAAGTCATTCCCCTTTCTTGGGGATATGATGGAGAGAGTAATTATTTCAAACTCATCCTCCATCAGTCGATTAAACTGACCTTCCATAGGTTGGGCTAGTGGTATGGAATGAGCTTCAATAATCTCCCCCTCCTCATGTTCAACTATAACCTTTTTCTTAGTTTGACCATAGATGATCTCCTCTACTTTCCCATCAATATTGTCCCTCATAGGGCCCCTCACTTTCTCCCTCTCCTTACTACAAGCTTCATTCAAATCCTAGATTTCATCCATGTCTACACCCATCAATCTTTTAGGTTCTGTGGTCCCATGGGGTTTGGTCTAGTTTTCCATTTCTCCAATGTTTTAGCTTTCTACCACCACCACACTAGGTGAGGCTACTTTGTTCTTGAGTTTTTCACTCTTTTTGGATTCCACTATCAAATGGCCGAATATGTTGCATCATTGGTAGAAGGTTGCAACATTCTCATATATGATTGGTTGCAACCAAGTACCCATTTAGATTTTGGATCCACCATGGTTGACAATGGTTTATCACATAAAACCTAGAAAAGTCCAATTTAGTCTTGGAGATAGTAATTATATCCATTTTAATGAAATATCCAAAAGACTTCCCAATCCATCTAAACACTTTCTCATCCCAAAACTCCAAGGGGAGTTAGCGTAATCTTATTCAGACTAGTGCAAATCTGTAGAGGTCATGCTTAGGGTTTAACCCTAGTTTCCATTTTGTAACCATCAATAGGTTTCTATTAGAATACTAGGGACCCACCATGACCAACTCACAGTCTATTTTAGTAGTGAAGCTAAATGGACATCAAACCAAATAGTTTCCACCTAGTGGAGCACCATTTTCTCACCATATCCATCGTAGATCAGAACAAGACACACTTTCCAATAGGAATCAAGGATAGACTCAAGGAAATCGAATCAACCATAGTGTCTAGAAGTGAGATCTATTGACTTATATCCCCTAAGGAAAACATAGGTTCCACTCTAGATTCCATAGAAATATTAGATCCAACAAATAGTCCTTACCCTATTTGACTTTGGTATCTCAGTATCATCCATAACCATCATGAGACCCTCTAGAGAGTGAGGTTCCAAATAGGCACAATTTTCAAGAACATCTACCACCAAATGTAGCACCCATGCATTCTTAGCCTTAGCGAACAAGACTAGTTCTAGATTCATGCATAGTACTAGCTCTAAGGGAGGGGGTAATGGTGGGGGGGATCCATCGCCTTGATAACTAAGAAGGCATGAAATAGAGTTGTAGGCTATAATAGATAGGAAATTTGCAGAGCTTATAATATTAGACACTAGCTTGTGATGAATTCAGCAATTACATAATAGGATAGCAAGCCAAATGCTCTAGTGTATTTTGTGATGTTACTATTGAGTTTGGTCATTACATAATAGAATACATGCCAAAAGTTCTAGTTTCTTTTGTGATGCTTCTTATCACATAAACATATGTTAAATATACTTAAAAGATAAAGAAAAACAAGCATGTCTACATATTTTCTTCTCCATTACCAATTCCTAGTCTATGGTAAAAACCTGTAAATCTCTTTTAATTTAACTTTCTCAATATTTTTTATTACTAACATAAATTTTTAAATTTATTGATTGGTAAAGTTTTTCATTGGGAGCCCACCAACTTTGTTTACTGCCAAAATTGTTATCAGCATTGGGAAAATTTCTTCAACTACTTGTCTAGCTACAAATGTATGACTTACGCTAGCAAAGTTGATTCACCATCTATCTAAGGAAGCTTTAGCTTCTCATTTTCATTTCTTCTTGCAAGAATTTGTATTGGGTACAAAGGTTAATGATCAAATGACTGCTCATTTCTTTTAAACTCTTCATAATCAAACACAGATTTCACCTTTATAGAACTAGTAGAACCAACAATGATCTATTTTGAACCACTTGGTTATGAAGGTACTGAGGAACAAGAAAAAATATACATGGAAAAATTCTTAAAATCAGCTAGAGATGAAGAATTTAGTAGATTTAGAGCCTATGAAGAGATAATGCAGTTGATATCTCAAGTTCTATTTGAGGCCATAATGAAGAAAATCATGTAGGAAGCATGTATGACACCAGAAGAAGTAGCATCAGTGAGATAAATTGTTACTGGAATGAAGTAGATTGGACAAGAAAGAATCATGTATGTACAACCATTAGTAGTGCAAGGAAAATTTGAGGGCATAAAAGTTGTAGAACAATAAGTAGCAACATCATCTATACCATATGCCACATTTTTACAGATACAACCCATAGTTGTACTACTAGTGCAAATGGAGAAAGGTGAAGAAGTGACTATAACAAAAGTATAATAAACAACCCCTACCAATAGTGAGAGATCAACAAGGTTGACTGAAGTGAAGCAAGAACAAGATGATTCATAGCCAAAGAAAAGAACATAATAGATGGCTAGTGGACCATGTAAAAGAAGAAAAACTCTACAAATCTGATGCATCTAATGGGGAAGGAGAAAAGAGGACAAGCCAATTGAAAGAGTAGAGATAGAGGTAAAGAAACCTTTAGTAAAAAAAAATTAGAAATCAAACGTTGAGAATTTGAATGTTCAAATTATTAACAACAACAATTTTGTACAACTGAACAAGTTTTATTATCATTATAGCAACATGGATAGATTGTAATTGGAAAATGCAATATTTAGAAATATGATTGTAAAAAATAAAAAACTTGAAGATATTGAAAAGGACATACCAAAATATCTAAATAAAAAGATTGAACAACATAAGGAGAAGAGTGACAGAAGAGGATAAAAGAATAAGAGAAAATGTGATCAGAAAATTCTACAAAGTTAACATTGATGATGACTTAGAAAGAATAGTGAAGGGCATTGAACCCTTGCTAAGAAACAAAAGAAGAACAATATTGTTGATGGGTGGTAACTATGAAGATGGAAATAATGAAACTAAATTAGAAATAATGAAATTCATGACCTCTATATCTAGTTTTCAATAGTCTAGTAGAGATTTAGGAGGAGCAATCAATATGAAACAAAAGAAGACACCTCCAATTGAGACTGCAATAGTGCCAAAGAAATATACACTAACGGATACTAGTAGTTACATCAATAGAAGAGGTTGGAAAATATACAACAATGAAAAAAACTACTTTGCAAAGTACTAATGGCACTAGCATAATGTAGATTAACTATGCAAATGTCATAGTGGTTACAACAAAAGATCGATTCAAAGACTATGGCACCAGTATTGGCAATTTGGTGATCTATACTAGATTTGATAATGTAGAAGAAGAAGAAGAAAATATAAGAAAAAGGAAGAATAAAATAATAAAATGTAGGAAAAATATAAGAGGAAGAAAGAAGCAGAAGATAAGAAGAGGAAGAAAGAGGAAGAAATATTAGACATAAAAAAGAAAATAAAATTTGAAGAAGATGAGAAGAAGAAAAGTAATGAAGATGACAAGAAAATGGAGGAAGAAAAGAAGAAAATTGAGGAGGAAAGGAAGAAATTAGAAGAAAAATGAAAGAAAAAACAAGAGGAAGAGAAAAAGAAAGAGGAAGATGAGAAAAAGAGGAAAGAAGAAGAGAAGAAAAGAAAAGAAGAAGAGGAGAAGAAGAAAAATGAGGAAGATGAGAAAAAGGAAAGTGTACCTAGTTTTTATAAGATACCCCTTACACATCCATTTTCTACATTTCTTATCCACCATGTTTATGATCAAGAATTCACACACACTAGCATTCAAGCATTAAATTTATCAAACATTAAATTCTTCAAGAATCCTTCAAAAAATTTCTTTTATTTAAGATCAATAATTCAAGCATTCAAGTAATTGGAGGAATTTATCTTCAAGACCTCCCTTTATCCATTCAAGGTCCTTTGTTGCATCTTCTACAACCATTCATCTTCATTCTTGATCCATTATGATTGGTAAAGATAGCTAATTGCATTTGATTTGAGAGATCCTACTATTATAATATGAATTCATACATTTACTTTACATTTTTGCAATTCAATTATTCCAATTCAACGTTACTTCCTAAATTGAGGTTTTATCAAGGAAAACCCCCATCAAAAAATAAAACTCTTTTTATTGTAGATTTTGGGACTTGGATTAGTGAAAAGATTAAAGATTCAAATATCCTTTTTATCATTTGTTAGAACTACAAAATCATATTTGGGATTGGACATAGTTGATCAGGGATATATTGTTCCCTACTTTAGGAGAAGGTTTACATCACACAAAATTTGACCTTTAAATATCATCAAAAAATACTTTGAGTTGTGTAGATTTAGTAGTTAAAGCCCAAATTCGGCACTATTTATTCATCTTGAGTGACACACCAAGAAAAAAATAAGATCCCCTTGTTATTTCAGCATATCTCTTGATAATATCTATATTTCATTTCCTAGGTTTCATTATAACTAGGTATTTCAAGGACTTTTGAATCTTTTCCCTTATTCTACTCACTAGATTCTAGTTGTTCATTTGTGCTCCTTTATCACTTTCCTAGAAGTAATCTTTCTAGATCTAGTAATTTAAAAGTGGGATTAAAAGGATTGATTTCCTTGACTCCCACTTTGAGCTATCTAAGTGTGGTTAGGTGAAGAACTTAGGGTTTAAATTTCCTTGATTCATATTTTTTCCTTAACAAGATCAAACATAACTCAAAACATTCAAAAAGGATTATGTGAAGGAAAGTAGTCTAATTTAATGGTGTCAAGCAGCATATAGTTATGCATGATTATGTACCATGGAGACATCTTACCTAGTTGGGATTGACTACGGAGTAATTTCACTCAAGGAGATCCTAGAAATTTTTTTTCCAATGTAACCAACAATAATATTTAGTAAAATGAGGTAGAAGAGTAAAATGTTTCCCTAGATGGAAATGGGAAGGCTAAGAAGGGGTCTAGCAATCATCCTATGCACAAAGTGAGATTTAAAAGGACTTGTCAAAGATCAACTTTTATGGTATCAAAACTTTGGCCACTATGTTTGTAGTTTCTAATGTTGACATTAAGGTCAATTTTGTTTATTAGTGACTCACACTTAGTCAAATTAGTTAAGCTACTACTGAGCTCAATAGTTACTACCAAGCCAAGCAATCTATATACAATGACTACCAAGTAATATAGTTGTTACCAAATTCTACAATTACTACTGAGTTTCAGAATCTACATTCAGTTCATGCCAAGTAGTATCTACCAAGTTGATTAGTGATGGTGCTAACCAAGCTTCATAGTATTAACTAAGTTACACAGTGTCAACCACGTCCTCTAGTGTCTATCAAGATTTAACCAAGCCAAGGAGTGTTAGCCAAGTGATTTAGTTTATACTGAGCTCACAGTATTAGTGTTGACCAAGCCACACAGTGTCAACTGAATGATTCAGTTTATATGCTAAGTTTTATAGTGTTCACCAAGTCACACAAGTGTCAATTGAGTTCTAGCTACTTGGAAGAGATTAGTATAAACCAGGCTTCTACGTCTACCAAGGGGATGACAATGCTAAGTGATGACAATAGTTGTCGATTATCAAAACATCACTGAGTTTATCTTTAGAACCCGACTGCTAGTAGTTGAGCTGACTTTGATAAATTATGTTTTGGACTAGTATATATGTAATTTATTATATCACATCCAAATAAGAAGGAAGAATGAAGTGATTATAAATTACTAACATGCAAATTAAGAAGGCTACAAGCAGCACAAGGGACAAAAAATATTTATCTATCACAACAAGGTGATCTTCACATTTCAAAGGAAGCTCAACCAAAAAATCAAAGTTTCAGATCAAAGATCAGGCATTGGTTCATCTTAACAGGTGCATCAATCAAATTATTTAATAGGGTAAACTTTATTTAGTCTTTAACAAATCTCTTTACCAAGTGCATAATTCATTGTATGTTTTGTAAATCCTTTAACAAGGTGGACCTAATAGTCCTTATTTCTCCTAACAAGGTAGATCATCAAAAGTGATCAATTGTAAGCCTCAACCAGCCAACTTTATACTATAGTACTAAAGCTTATGGGTATCATCTTTACCCTAGTTTTACTTTCTATTTGGAAGGTTTCTAGGTCACTGTATCTCTTGTCAAAGGGAACTATGAATTTTTTATTGCTTTCATTATTTCATGCATACAATTCAAATAGAATATCTTAAGAAGGATTAATTAGTGAAATAATTTGAAGTATTATTGGTTTCTAATTCACACCCCCACTCCCCTCTAGTAACATTTTGTACCTCATATTTCCAACAATTAGTATCAAATCATTGTGGTTCTCAGAGAAGTTTAGCAGGTTGAGAAAAGATTAAAGGAAATGGAGGTATATAGGCTAAAAAAGGCTATTGACAATGAAAATTTAGATTTGGAATTAGCCATTGGTCAACCAAAGAAAGAAAAGGAGAAACCCTCTCAATCATTGAAAAGAAGAAAAGATCTTCTAGTACAAATGAATGACAATCTTTACACTGAAGAAAGAATTGAAGATATCTTTATAGAAAGAAATTCAGCTGAAGCTGATAAAGCAATTAAAGACCTATTAAAAAAAAATTCCAATCTTCAAGAAGCAGATAGAAAGTTGAAAAGAGAATAAGAAATCCAATCAATAAGACTATGTGAAGTCATGGAAGAAAAAGACAAAGCCAAAGAAGAGGCGGAAGGAAAGAACAATGAAATTCAACATATATCCCTTCAATAGGTGGACTTCATTGATAATCTTGCTAATGCAAATGAAGAAATCTTGAATCTAAGATCAAAGAATGAAAGACTACAGAATGATCTAAACACTAAAAAGAAAACCAATGAAAGAATGTTGAAATCTCAAGTAGACATGAATCAATTGAATGAGAAAAGTTAGTATAGAAAAAAAAGGCAAAGCTTGAATAGGATACACAGAAGAAGGTGAATCATCTAAGCAAGGATCTCAAAAGAATTAAAGGCCTACTATTAATCATTTTGGTAAGTTAGGTCATACATAAAACAAATTTTGAAGTAATGATAAAGAAAAAATCAATGGAAAGTGTTACCACTACAATAAGCATGGTCATAGAGCAAGTGAATGCAAGGATAAACCTAAGTTAAAAGGTAAATATCACAATTCAAAGAAACAAGGACACAAATCTTTTAAATGTAAAAATAAGATATTGAATCCAGTAGAACAAATTGTAAAAGCTATATTTGGTTGGGACTACAACACATGGTGTAGATGCCACTACTATGGAGAATTTGGGCACATTGAAGAAAATTGTGTGAAACATCACAT
>CM053790.1:691214288-691339288 GCA_028749045.1 Cupressus sempervirens
TTAAGCACAAGGATTTGAAATCAACTATAAATATTGGAGTTAGGAGTGGTAATCTTTATAGATTGCATTTTTATACTCCTAAGAAATCCTTGAGAAGAATTAATCCTAGAGATTGTGAAGATATATGGCACAGGAGGATGGGCCATATACTACATAGAGCACTTCAATTTATTTGTGGGGTAATAGAAATTATTCCAAAGTTTAGCACAAAGCATGATGATGAATGTGATAGATGTATGTTACGAAAGTTCACTAAAGCTACTTTCCCAAGGAGTGACACCTAATCCAAGCATGTTCTTGATCTAGTACATTTAGATGTGTGTGGACCAATTTTAATGATGTCTCTCAGAGAATATGAGAACATTGTTACTTTTATTTATCATTTGTCTATAAATATATTGATATACATATTAAAGACCAATGGCAAGGTTTTAAATTACTTCCAAGATTTCAAATCTCTTGTGGAGAGTTTAGGAAGAAGGAGGATAAAGGTTTTTTGGTTTGACAATGGCATTGAGTACAAAGGGAAGGAGTTATAGGAGTACTATATTAGTGAAGGAATCAAGAGAGTGGATTGTTCCTTAAAATACACAATAGAATGGGGTTACCAAGGCGAAAAACCATTCAATGTTATAGGTAGAAAGGCTATGCTTCATGACTAGGACATCTCACATCACCTATGGGAAGAGACATGTAGTATGATAGTATGCTAGTATACATATAGAATAGAGCTCCACATAAGGTACTAGAGAAGATTACACCACTTGAGGATTTTAAAGGTAAGATCTTATATGTTTGTCACTTTAGGATGCTTGGGAGTTTTCTAATTGTTATATTCTAAGAGATACATATCCCAAGTTAATTCAAACTATAGAGAGAGGTACTTTGTAGGGTACAATGAAACCTAAAATGCATATTATATATTTAGTCTTTTAATTAGGAGGATTATAGTGAGATGTGATCTCAAAATAATGGAAGAAAAGCCATTTGTAGGAGGTCCAAAGGCTTTCTAGAAAATGATCACTCTGAGAAACCAAAAAAAGCTCCAAAGATAGTTCAATCAAATAAGGAGCAATAAAGTATTATACAACCACAATCCCAAGTGGTGAGAGTTCATAGGAATATGGAGGTACAAGTGCAACAAGAGATGTAAGGGATACATAAGGAAGATGAGGATGTTGATATTTCATTCTCTATAGTGTGCTACAAGAAATGTGAGGTTGAAGAGACACATATGGATATTCAAGAGTTTAAGGAATCTCATAAGAGTACCAGAAAATGGAGAAGTAACTAGATAATTTTAATGACTATGTCAAATTAGCAAGTCAGTTGGTAGATAGAGAGCCTTCCAACTATCAAGAGGTTGCACAACATCACATGTGGTGAGATGTGATGGTTGAGGAATATTAATTAATAATGGTGTGTGCAAGATAGTGCCTAGATTAAAAGATATGATGGGTATTGGATAACTCTAGATATATAAGATTAAGCACAATACATATGGTAGCATTGAGAAGAAAAGGAAATGTTTGTTGCCAAGGGGTACTCTCACAAGGGGGGGATATCTATGAGGATATATTTTCTCTAGTGGCCAGCATACTTCTATAAGAGATCTAATCTAATTTGTAAAGCAAATGAGATATAAAATTCATCTAATGGATGCCAAGACAACATTCCTTATTGTTGAGTTAAAATAGGAGGTATACATAGAAAAACCAAAAGGCTTTGTAGTACACAACAAGGAGATCCATGTGTGTAGATTGAATAGGTCCTTGTAAAGACTTAAGAAGACTCCTAAAGGATAGTATGAGTGTCTTGGTAATACTTGTAGGGAAGGTTATTTGTGAAGAATGAGGTGGATGCTAACCTCTATAACTTTGTGGTTGGGGGCGAGATTCTAATTATTTTTCTATAGGTGGATGACTTGTTTCTAATAGGTTCAATAAGGATTATAAAGGAGTGCAAGAAGGATCTTACAATAAGATTAAAGATGAAGGATTTTGGACTTATGCATTACTTTCTAGGCATGGAGGCATGATGGATAGATGGAAAGATTTTCTTTGGAAAAGGAAAATATAGCATCTAAGTCTTGAAAAGGTTCAAGATGGAGGATAAAAATCTATGTCTACACTCATGACCATGAATTGGAAGAAGGTAGGTACATCAAGGGAGAATAGTGTAGATCCCACATTATATAGACAATTGATTTCTTCTCTCATGCATTTGGTCAACACCAGGCCAACCATAAGTTTTGTACAGTAAAATCTATTAGTTAGATCTAGTTAAGCCGAAGAGATTGCATTGGATAGAGACAAAGCATATTTTGTTATATTTTTGAGGCATAATTTAGTATGTGATGAGATATACTTGAGCTAAAGGAATCAAAATGGTAGGCTATGACATAGATTGTGGAGGAAATATAGAAGACATGAAAACACTACAACATGTTGCTTTAGTTTCGAATCAAAAGTTGTCTCTTAGTTCAACTTAAAGAAGAAATTTGTATATCTGGGTTTGATAGAGTTAGAATACATAGCAACCAATATGGAATGTGTGAAGCTATATGGCTTCTGAAGTTGTTGTAAGTATGATATGGTCAAAGAATTGAGACTACTACAATATACTACGAAAATCAAAGTTGCATTATTTTTCTTAAGATTCACATGTTTTGTGATAGGTTAAAGCATATAGACATCATATATTGCTTCATTATTAATTGTGTACAATTAGGGATTTTCTAACTATAGTATATACCTATAGAAGAGTAGGTAGCAAAAATTTTGACTAAGGCATTGGGGAAGGAAAAATTCATGTTCTTTACAGATAAATTGGTTGTCTATAGAACAACTTGGCTAAGAGGGAGTGTTAGTTGGGGTAGTTTGGACAGTTGTTCATCCATGCTCAAAATTTAGATAATAATTTTTTTTTTTTTTTTGGCATGGGAATTGATTATCATTTAATTAATTCACTCTAATAGAAACAATTAGAAACTAATTTTTTTATCTCATGTGAAGATGTTATTTATCTCAACCATTGGCTGAGAATAAAACTTACACTTCAATTTTCTAATTGAGAAGCATTTATAGCGATACTAGTGTTGCAATCTCAATAGGATAAATTGGTGGATTGCAAGAGCTCTGCTAGTAAGAGACAAGCACTTTACAAATCTCTTAATTATTTTCTGAAGTTTAATACAATGCATCATCTTCTGTAGATTTCTTCATGGTACAATTTATCTAAAACATTATACTCCTTGTGTTGTGTGATCTTTTCATTATTTTATTTGTTCTTTTGAATAGTTAAATAATCTATATAAAATAAAACATTGATAATGAATAACTACAATAAAATTTTCATGTCACTAAAAGTATAATCTATTTCAATCATACAAACCTATGGTGAGAGGCTCTCCTTAGAACACAATAATGCTAACTATATTCACATTTCTTCACTAAATAATGATTTACAAAATTTATAAAATCACAAAAATTAATTAAAATATTATGTTCCACAAACTTTTAACAATTGGATTACAATGTATATTCATCTAGAATATTCAAACATTATTCCTTTATGAAGTTGCCAACCAAAACCCCCTCTGAGCATAGGGATATTTTTCCATCGAGAGGTGTAACCCTACAGTGGCATAATACCATCTATAGGAGTTCATAAAAAAAATGGCTGTAAAATAAAATAAAGCTAACCTATTCCACATCCATCTTCAGAATTTGCATGTCAAAAATTCAAAAATAGGGAGACGTTTACATTTTGAAAAACATAATTAATTGTAATTAATAAAATGTGAAATGCCTCCCTCTATCCTAGAAATACATATTTTTAGCATAACACAAAGCTATGGCCAAGACTATTGTGTAACCCAGTCAAATCAATGTCTTATATTCTATACTTTGTTTCATTTTCAAATTGTGGGTTTAGTAGATCAGATGTATTCATAACACAAAATCAAAATATTTGTGGGTGGGAATGAACATGAATTGAATAAGGAAATGGTTACTGTTGGAAATCTAGAGGATTTGATCCATGGAGATTTTTCATGCTTGAATTCTTATTTCTCCATTAAGGAGAATATAATTGATTTTATGGCATAAATTTGATATATGCATCAAGTATAAAATATATGTACCATTAAAGTTTGAGGTTTGTACAAAGACTATGATCTATTAATTGTTTAGCTTTGAGTTTTTAAATAAGAAAATGTCTTGCACTTTCAGGTATGTAATGCCAATATTTTAACTTAAAATGTCCTTATAGTGAATACCATGCTTTATATTTAGGAAGGTAGGCATGTTTAGAGGTTGATGTGAATGGTGACCTCAAAAGTATTCATGATAGTGGAGTTTATAATAATGGTTGTATCCAAGAATCTTGATCCGTTGGCTATTGGCTCCTCCATGTTAGAGATCTGTTATGTGTGTTGTTTTCTCTTTATATTTTGAATGGGATATATTTGTATGAAGATATTTTCAATTCTAGTTATTTCTTTTTATTTTGGAATGAAGTTATAATTGTTGTTAGTTCTAATTGTGAGTGACAATTCATTACATTAAGTTTGGATTTTTGAGTAATCACAGTAAGTTTCTTTAAGTACACCGATATTGAGTTTTGATATATAGTCTTTTGTAATTATTATACCAACAACCATAGATTTAGAAACATACTAGGTGAGCTAAAAAAGATCTTTTTATGTCATATTTGTAGATACCAGATACAATTCTTTTAATTTATATATATTTAAAAAACTATGCTTTATATGCTTTTAAATGATTTGTATGTAATAAAATTAGAAAGGTTCTATCAAGGTAAGTTAACATTTTTAATCATTTTAAAATGATTTGCATGTAGGAAAGCTTTAAATATTCTATAGTTCATTAAAAAAAATTCCCAACTCTATCAAGTTTCCATTTAAGTTTCCTTCTATTATAAATGCTCCATATGAGCTTATTATGGAGCCACAATTATTGATTATTTTTAATGTATTTTTATCATAACACCATGCAAGAATTTATTTCTTTGGATGGTGATTCATGTTGAGCATATTATTAAATTTGGTGCTTTATATTAAGAATATATACTTTGTGTGAATATTATCTACAAGAAATATATAAACAACTTTAGTAAAATGATAGAAACATATGACTTTAAACATGCAAAACTATTTTAAAACTTTGATTTTTATTTAGAAGGTTTCTATTTTATTTTGTACTTTTGTAATTGAAAATAATTTTGTTCTAAATTTAAAATATCAAAGTATAGAAATTAGATGTTTCTAAATAATGAGAAGTAGACATACTTTTGTTCTTATCAAAATATAGAAACTAGATGTTTCTAAAATAATGGAAAACAATATCTCTCTACATCTTATTTTGGATAAATAAATTAAAATGTTTCTACAATTCTTTAACTTAAATTTTTTAAAATAAATTAATATTATTAATCTTTTCATATTTTTAATCATAATATTATTATTCTTAAAAAAATCAGTTAACAAAATTTTTTGTTTTGTACAATTTTATTTTATTTTAAATCATTTTCTATTATTGATAATCTTTTATGAGCTATTTGAATAAGAATCAATATGGTTCACACATTAAGGGGAAAATATATCTATATCCTTTCATTACAAATAAATTTTAGAAATAAATCAATCAATAGTAAGGCATTGAAATTTCTTGATTATATTCCCCAAACAGTAACCAAAGTGTAATGAGAACCCTAACCATAGTCCTACCCTTAATCATAATTCTAACCCTATAAATAACACTAAATCTAAAATGACAAGTTATCAAAACCCAACCGTAACCCTAACCCAAAGTACAATTGACACAAAAACCCTAAAAAATCCTTAATTAAAACATTAACCTTGATTATACTTCTAACCCAAACCCTAACCCTATTGATAATTATTAAACTTTGACTCAAGATGTCCCAAACCCTATCTCTAACTATGACAAATACCCTAGAACCCAAATCATAATCCCTAACCAAAAATTTAATCCTTTGGTAACCTAAATACTCACTTTATCCCTAACCATTATGAAAACCCTAATTTTAACCATAATCCTTACCCTAAACACTAATCCTACTCACAATTTTATCTCTAGCCTTATTAATAAGTCAAATGCTAACCATGATATAAACCCTAGCCTTAACCAACATATTAACCATTATCATAAACCTTATCCCTAAACATAATCCTAAGTACAACCTTAAACATTAGTCATAAAAATAATCGTGACTCCTAATCCTCAATTTAATCATATTTTTAGTCATAACTATAAGTCTAACCTAAATCCTGACCCCAATGATAAGTTTAAGCATTTCCTTAACTATCTCGTCCTAGAATTATAAATGTAACCCTTAGGATTTAGGAATGGGGTTAGAATTTCTCAAGGGTTAGGATTATGCTTTAGAATAAGGATATCATTAAGATTAGGTTTAGGATATGGATTCACATAATAATTAGAACTAGGTTACAATTAGGATTAGGATTTAGCATTTAGATTATTAGAATATAAGATTAGGTTGGCCATTTAGTATTAGGATTGAACATTTAGGATTATGGCTTACCTTAATATTTAGGGTTATTGGTTTAAATTTTAGAATTAGTGTTTAGATTAGCATCTAAAATTTATAATTTAGGATTATAATATTATGTTAGGGTTAGATTCTATATTAGGGGTAGAATTTAGGAATAATGTTATAATTAACATTTAACATCTAGGTTATTATTAAGTAATAAGGATTAGTGTTTAGTCTTTATGATTAGGACTAGGATTAAACTCTAGTATTTTAGATCTAGGGTTGTTATCAAAATTAGTATTAGGGTACATGTTTGCATATGGTTATTATTAAATAGTTAGGGTTAGGGTTAGAACTCTAGGATTTAGCATCTAGGATTAGGGTTTATATTTAGGGTTAGTGTTTATATCATAATCTTAGGATTAATGCTATAGTTTAATCACTAATCCAAAATCTAACCCTAACCCTAGAGCTAAACATGATTAAAACCATACCCTTAACCTTGAACCCTAATCATAATTTGTCACTTTTTGAACCTAAACACTAACCTTAAAGATTCAACCAAAGCCTTGCATCAATGTTTCCTTAAACCCTTACACTAATCTTAACCATGATATATACCCTACAATCTTAACCATGCTATAAATTCTAGGGTTGTAATTAAGATTAGGGTTCTGATATGAGTTCATAAAATTATTAGTACTAGGTTAGGGTTAGGATTAAGGTTGAGCATTTAGGGAATGTAGCATATAGGATTATGGTTTATCATTTGGTACTATGGTTGAACATTTATTATTATGGTTTATTTTATTATTTTGGGTTAATATTTTAAAAATTAAGAGTAGGGTTTAGAATTTAGGGTTAGGACAAGGGATCAAAATTTACAATTCAGATTTATAATATTATGTTAGTGTTACGTTTTATATAAGGGTAAGAATTTAGGGATAATTAGGGTTTATAATTTAGGATTAGGGTTACTTACTAAGGATTAGGGTTTAGACTTTATGACTAAGATAATTTACAATTTAAGTTTATAATATTATGTTAGTATTAGGTTTTATATAAGGATATGATAGATTTTACACTATTCCTAACTTTAACACTAACACTAAGCATTTTTCTATCGGAAATTAAGATGATAGATTCAACATTAACACTAAATCTTATCCTTAATTATAATAACAAATATAGAGTAAGAGACCCTAATACTAAACCTAACCATTATATAAATTGTAAAGCTAAACACTAAATCTTATCCTTAATTATAATAACAAATATAGAGTAAGAGACCCTAATACTAAACCTAACCATTATATAAATTGTAAAGCTAAACACTAAATCTTATCCTTAATTACAATAACAAATATAGAGTAAGAGACCCTAATACTAAACCTAACCATTATATAAACTGTAAAGCTATATTTTTAACTATAATCAAATTAATTATTCAATATGTATTAAAATATTCAAATTCGCTAGTTTATATGTAGCGAACTTCAACTCCCTTTTAACACCTATTTGCCGGAAAAATACAATTAATCGAAAATACTGGCTATTTCCTTTACTCGAGAAAATTCGGTGAAACAAAATTCAACAGGTTCCATTGAGACTTCTAGGCATTGAGAGTACAACATTTTTTTTTCAGAATTATACAAATTAATAGCACAAGTTCCGCAATATTTACAGAACACATTTACATTCACAAAATTACTCTCTTACAGATTTCGCTTAATCTTTTTTTCCCTTGAATTTCTCAAGCTTTTTAGATTATCCATCTTTAAAAAGTACAAACTTTGGCCTCTGTTAGGGTTTCAAAGAGATTTCCGTTATTTTCTTTAAAACTTTGCCCTCCGCTAGGGTTTTGAGGCGTTTTTCATCAATTTTCTGTCAAAATTCAAGGCGATTTCATCAATTTCTCCCAAACTTGCGGATCTCCAAACATATCTCTGTTAACAAACCTGTCAAGATGAGGCCGCAAAACCTTATAAGTCTGACGCAGAGTACTCCTGCCGACAGAATTCTTCACAATAATCTCCACATCCTCGTTCGAATTTCTGTCAAACAACAGAGAACAGATCCAGGCGACAGCGGCCGCAATAGAAGCCGGCTTCTTCCTTATATTAAGACTCTTCACCATCTCATTACTAATTTCCTCCGCACACCTCCGCTGCCTGTGATCAAATCTCAGCGCCTTACAAAGCCTTGTAACAGAAGCCCTAACATGCGGATCTATAAATTTAGTCATGTCGATTTTTTCAGGCGGGGGATCGGCCGGGAGAAAGATCCCGGCGGCCTTGGGGACCTTCTCCCGTAGGTATTTCCAGGCCTTGTTAACATCGGACTGCCGGAGATCGGCAAATTTTGACGTGAATTCCGCCATTGTCATGTGCCTGTTGAGCTGTCTGCCGGAGATGTAAAGGCATGCCACGTAGATCGCGCTGAGGTGGACGCCGTATTTTCCTCTCAGAGTTGCCGGCCGGCTTTTTAACAGTGCCGTGAAAATAAACTGCGCTTGTGTTATCACAGGGCCTGTGCAGGAGGGCCCCACCGCGGCTGCTATTCTGGCAATTTCTTCGAGGTGAGCTGTCTCCTTGGGATTAGTCACTTCGCTGTAAGGGTTGTGAGACCCACTTGCTGGCTCGACACGTTGCGCGTTCTGGTTGTCTTCGAAGATTCTTACATCCTGCGTGTCGTCTATGTATTGGTCCTCTAATACCGTTGCACATTCTGTGCAGACAACTAGGCCTTGAGAACGGTCCACCTCGGCGTCCACGTCAGCCTGGCATGATGAACAATATGTCCGCACTTGTTGACCTCCCATCAAAGCTTTTATATAATGGGGAAGTCAGCTTAGCTTTTGAATATAATGAGATTTTAATAAATGTATGTGAGACTCAACAAGGTTTTGGGATAGGAGAATAATAGTGTAAATGTGGCACCAGAGGCTTCTCTGAAAAGATGGTGCATTTTGTTAAGAGTGGGGAAGGTGTATTTATATGTTTCCCAACTACTTCCCAAGAGTTGCGCCCCTTGGTTGCCAAAGGTAAAAACAAATTAGTGTATAATTTGTGCAGTTTAATTATATACTTCAATCTGCCTACGGATATGTAATTTTATCTCTTAGGGTTCTTCGTATTTATTCTGTACTAGGTATAAATATCTTCAAAAAGGAACTGAAATGAATAGGCGCATTTCATTTCATTATAAAATGTGTTTAATTTGTCGCGTCAATAAATTTTGATAATATATACTTTTATTTGAAATTTGATATAATTTTGTAATTAATTTTATTAGTTAAATTTAATAGTACTTAATTGCTTGTTAATTTTGAAAAGTATTTAACCAATAATATAATTTCTTAATAAATCTGTAAATAATGAAAATGAAAATATCATAATAATGCTAATATGAATTATATAGATAAATATAATTCTTTAAAAAATAAAGTAATTAAAAAAAAATCTTATCTCAATATCATTCTAACAACAAAAATAAAGAACAAAACATCAATATAAGATAGGGCTAGTCAAAGATACAATCAACATTACATTTCAGAGACAATCACTAATCAATAGAGATCATAACAATAGTAGGCAACACTATCAACCTTCCTTCATCGATTCAACAATGATTTAACAAGCAATTAGTAGATGGGTCTCTCTCTCTCTCTCTCTCTCTCTCTCTCTCTCTCTATATATATATATATATATATATATATATTGGGAGTGATGAGTCCTAATAATTCAATTATATAATTTAAACTCTAATTGAAATACTTCCCTAACCAAATTCTAACCATTATTTTGAACCATATGTGTTTTAGTGTTGAAGTAGGTTTACAAAATGGCCATGGATAAGTTTTGGGTTCAATTTGGTTTAACATTAAGGTTAGGTTTAATTTTAACTAGAGATTTGGATTCAATTTGAATTAGGGTTACTAGTCTTTGGAATATGAGGTCGATGGTTATCGTTTGGTTGTTGCTAATGACAATATGGTTGTTAGTAGTGTCAACATCCTTATTCCAACCTCTGGTTGTTCATTGTTGCATCAATGACTATAAATCAATTGGTTTCCACATGTTGAGTTGTATCAGTTGGCTATGCATTAACTATGCTTTTGACCGGTAACTTGTGCTTCATCTATCCTTCATCAATGTTGGTTTATCATTAAATGTCCTAGCATTTCATGTCTTGTTGATTGTCTGAATCATGATGGTAATTTTATGGAGCTTATATTTTGGGTCAATCCTTTGTGAACCATTTGGATGATTTTTGTGCCACCTATTTTTCTTAATGTTCTTATCATATCTTTGAGCACTGAAGATTGTGGTAGCATGTTGGCATGCTTGAGGATGATTGTATTTCTTGAGATGCCATATCCCATTGTAAATCTATTTTGATGGATACATTTTGGTCATTAGTTTAGTATACATGTAAAATCATTTCAAGGTGTATGTGTAACAATGAGGATGTAAATAATTAAATGCATATATATCTATAATGAAATGTGAACTAATCAAACAAGTTGATTGGGGAGCTGCATACTATTCTTAACTAAAATTTGTAGAGACCTAGCACTATACTCTATTTAAGTTTCACTTTCAATTCTTTTGGTAGTTACCCTTTGTTCAAGAAGCTAGTCTTGTTGTAACAAATCACCTATTCAGTGTCACCTTAGCAAGTGTTGTTATACATTTCATAAAAAATAGCATCTCTATGGTTTTTCATATTCAAAAGATATGTACATGAGGGGTGGGGGAATTTAATCATAATTCAAATCTAAAATACACTAGCAAAATACTTATTAACTATCGTAGTAATAACGAGTTTACCTATTCTCTAAAATGTAAAATAGTTTTGTAGACGCTCAATAATGGTTCGCATCTATGGTTTCATCACTTCTTCATACTAATTTGTCCCATTTTCTCATTCTACTAACTCTGATCTTTTGGCCAAATTGACCATATTTTTTCATTTGTATCCTCTTTCACATCAATGTCATGTCGACTTGGAATCATTTCAAATCAACTCAAAATCACCCCAAATCAACCCAAAATCACTCAGAATCAGTCCTATTCAACCCGAAACATATCAAACATCCCAAATCAATCATCATTTATCTGACTCCTAAGTATTGTTATGGCTTTTAGTGCCTTGGAAATCTATCAACCTATCAATCTTATCAATCTGACCTTAGTACTGTCGTGGCTCTCAGTGCTAGGTCAAACTATCATTCATGTCATTCAATCTTTGAAATTGTCGAGGCTTTCAATGTCAAATCATGACATCATCAAACATTTTAATAACATTGACAATGTCCGTCGATGTTATTATGATCAAACCTTACCAATCAATTTCAATCCTGTAGCATTTACAGTGTCGGTTAAATGTTACATATCAACTAATTCATGTCATGTGTCCTTGGCATGTTATCAATTTTGATCTATCAATTAATCTGATCATGGCTTTGATCTATTGGTCATCATCTTATTCGATCTATATCATCATCACATTTTCATCAAAGGGTATAGTCACATTCATTCAATCAATTTGGCCAATCATCTGCTAATTTTCTCTATAGGATTAAATAACCCATAATTTAATCCTATTCTTTCTAATTATTCTTCATAATTATAATCCTTAATTAATTAATTTTATTAATTAATTGGTTCATCATCAGCAAACCATGTAAATTCTTAATTTCCTAAGTTCCATTTTCCATCATCAATTCCATTTTCTACTAATTCTTATTTTGTGGAATAAGAGGATTTTTAATTCAAATATTCCATGAAATATTGCATCATCATGACACTTGGATATGGCACCTCGTGGATTCTCCTTTAACACTTGGCTAAGATTTGTCATAATCAAATATTCTTACCTCTTACGCACATCCCTATTTGGCTTATTCATCATAGATTCTTGGCTTTAAGTGTGTTGAGGTGTCTTATGACGCGTCATAGATTCTCTTCCACATTTAGCCAAGTTTGACTTTCATGTGTCATAGAATCTTACAATTGGCATATTCTGTCATATGCATCATAGGAATCTCTTGCCAGATCGCATATCTATGGGTGACAAATCCAATTCTCTCACCCTCCATGAAAATTATAAAATGGACAACCTTCCTCTCATTTTAGAGCTGAATGCTTAAGTCTTGAGTCCTTGAATCCTTGAGTCTTTGAGTCTCTACTCCTTTGCATTTTGCATTCTTGCTCTCACATTAAATCACAACTTCAAGTATTCTCATGGCTTTATCCCTATCATAGGCTTTGCTACAATCTTGTGTGCACTATAGGAAAATTGGAGCTACAATCATTTGGAGAAGAAAGAAGGACATGGGAGCTACAAACGGAAAAGGGAGTTTTTAATTATGTTTGCTTTCTTTTGATTAGTTTGGCCTTCATGGTAGACTAGTGGGTGCTAATATATGTTGATTGAGTTTGTGATTTTCTCATAGTGTGTTATGCATTTTAACCCATTTCCTAGTCCTACATTTGGTGAACCCGATGTGAACATGCATATCTAACTTGCATTTTCTTGTTTTGTGCTTGCAGGTGCAAGGAAGGAGCTCACTTGGAAGGGTATAATGACTATCTGCTATTCCATTTCACACCTAGATTAATTAGGGGGTCTAGTAAAATGCTTATATGCTCTTGTTTCATGCATTCTGTTAGCTTGCTATCCTAGGGTGCACTCTGCTCTATCAGGGCGCACTTGGGACCCCTAGGAGCAGTTTTAGGAGTTGAGAAGCCACCAAAACCTCTTTTTGTTATTTCTAACTTACCAACTATGCCCAACTGGGCCCCAACTAGGTCATTGACGTAGTCTACACTATTTGGACACACTTGGGAGTGTAGTCTTGAAAATTTCAATTTTTGGGTCTTGTCTAGGCACCATTTCCCCACACTCTGCACCTAACTTTCCAACTGCGCCCTAAAACTACCAACTGTGCCCAACTAGGCCCCAACTGTGTCATTGACATAGTCTGCACTGTTTGGGCACACTTGGGGATGTTCAGAGCCATTTTGGCCTTCTGGGGAGCAATCTGCTCTATCAGAGCACACCTGGGTTCAAAGTAAGCACATGCATCAATCAAAATCCACATTTCAAGTTCCTATCACTCTCTAGGACATAGATTAGGTGATTTTTTTGTTACTGATGGTCTATTTGCAGCATGTGGCAATCATTGGATGAAGACATGATCATAAGGAACTGCTAATGTGTGCTTTGGAGGACGTTGTCGAAGACTTTGTGTGTCTTTCAAAACTATGTGTGTGGATTTCCTAGATTAGATAACATTTCATTTGGTGCTTAAAAAGAACCTTTTTCTTTTCTGGTTGGTGTGTCTATAGTGTTAAATCCCTAGGAGTTGCATTGGACGTATCCTCTCCCCTCGCCATTCGTGGATATTGGGTGTAAGAGAAATCCATGTAACTTCTATATGAGGCCTACCTTGGACCAAGATACTCGATATTAGGTATGCCAGGGGACAACCTCAGAGCGGTAATGGGCCAAAGCCAGGTCAACGTTCCAGCCGCTATATAAAATTTGATTACAGTGAAAGTCGTCTCGACGGTATTGCTGCGTGATAGCTCTCCTCCAATACCCTTGTGGTGCGTCAAACCCCGATTCTCGAGGCTGGGAGACCTTCTGCAAAATTTTATCATTCACTTGCCGAACGGAATGCCCTTACTAAAATCATGTTTTAGTGGCCAAAATCCTTTCTATCCACTGGCTCAAGGGGTCACCCATTCCTGTGAAGACATCCTACATTCTCGCGGTCCTTAGTAGAAGCAACAGTCCCTTGGGAAGTCATGCCCCTTGGGAAGCGGATCTTGGTAGCCTTGAGAAGTGAGTGCGCTATAAGGGGGAGCTTGTGGTGCCAAGATCGTAGGTTGTCCACTCTGGATAAGCATGGCTAAACTTCGGTTCAATTAGGAATTTAGTGGATACAGTCCTAAAAGCCTAGGTTGTGGTGTGTTTGTTAACTTTTTACAACAACTATTCTTGTCTTAATGTGTCTTGCATGTGTGTAAAACATAATCAAGATAAAAGCCAAACTTTTAAATTTACACCTTGGATATCATTTGAACTTGTCAAAACATCACACATTGCCAAAACATTTCAACCTTTATCAAACTTTGCAAACTTTGGTTCAACACACTCAAACCTTGGAAAACATGGTGACTTGTGCTCCTAAATGTTCTTGGCAAAACGTAGATCCCACACTTGCATAGACTTCACTTACATTCACCCTAGTCTAGGCTTCATTCTTGCATGATATAGACTTCATATTGCACCTTTTAGTCCTCATTTAGTATCTATTACTTTTCATATTGCATCCATTTAGGTTCAATTTACCTTCCTTAGTTTTTGCATTCCCATATCAAAATCAACACTTTCCATTCACCATCTTGCATCCTTGCATACCTATTCATCATCTTGACCAATCTATCCATCATTCCAAGTGTCGTAACCATCATTTTGAGCATTCATATTGGCCCTAACACTGTCCTCTACTATTTACCTCTCTGTGACATCAATCCTAAAATCATAGCTTCCAAAATTGCCTCAGTTTCAACCCAGTTTACCAACTCTGCCCAACTGGGCCCCAACTACATCATTGACACAATCTACACTATATGGGCACACTTGGTGGTCTTGAGATCCAGTTTTGGGTTCCAGATAACATTTTGGGGCTTCAACAGTGTCCTTAGGTACCTGGTTAGCTCCCCTTGCACCAGCTTGCCTAGCTTTACATTCTGCATCACCTAGTCTTTAGTACCTTCACTTAGGACATCATTCTATAGGTCATAACCTCTATTCTACATCTCCCAACGCATCCTAACATCAACCCCAACATCTTAGCTTCTTGACATATCAGTTTGGCAACCATACCTTTCAGAATCAACAAACCTTCATTCTGACTTACCAACTGCGCTCAGAAACTACCAACTACGCCCAAATTGGCTCCAAGTGTGTCAATGATGTAGTTGGTACTGTTAGGGCACACTTGGCACTTTTAGGGAACACTTGGGTACCTTCATGACCATTTTGGGCCTCCGAACTACACTTTAGGACCCCAAAATTGCATCTAGGAGCCTCTACACCTACCCATTCTGCACTTGACCCAAAACCGTATCTTGCACCCAAAATCCCATTTTTCATCATAGGCATTGTCCATATCACATATCCACTCAGAATCACCACCATTTTGAGTCCTCTAAACATCATTTTGAACCCCCAAAACCTTTGAATTTAGTCAAAAATCTAAACAAAGTATGAGTCTTAGAGTATCTCCTAGTGTTGACGAATAATGGATCTTGACTAGTCTTTTTATCTTTTCTTATCATTTTCTTTGGTCAAAATATGTCTATGTCTTGATATATTTGACCTTATAATCTTTTATCAATTTTATCTTTTCGTCTTTTATCAGTTTTTTGGTCAAGATCCAAAGTCCTTTATCACAAGGTTAAACTCCTAGACAAAATACTTTCTAAAAGGTTTTACCTAAGTTCAAAACTTTCCATATACCCTTGTCATAGCATAATCATATCTCTAGCATCCCCAAATTTCATTTTGACTTACCCTAGTGGTATATCCCCTTCATATTGCATTGATCAAAATCCTTAGCATCATTTTCACTACCAAACCTTATCAAATTGTCCATCAACCAAATTGCCTCCTTGAGCATTTACCCTCATTTTGCATGTCCCAAACGTCATTACGAACCCTAGAACACCATCCTTTGCATAGTATACCTTGCATACACCTACCTTTAGTATCATTACCAAGTCCAAAACATAACCCTAATTGTTATTTTGCATACCTTAGAGTCATTTTCATCCCCTCTAGTCAAACTTCAAAACGTCACCTTGCATTTGCATTTGCATAACATCCCTAGGACATTTTCACTTTGCACATCAAAACCATAATTCATTTAGCATTTTTTCACATTCCCTAACATTCTTAAACACTTAAAATCCCAAAAACACTCATATCTTGCATACCCACCACTCTAAACCATCCAAAACACTCAAAAATTCCATTGCATTTGCACTCTTAGGTATCATGCCAGCACTTACTAGGACAGAATCAGCTTAGAGACCCAAGGAACTCTATCAACCTTTGTTTTCTGAGGCACAAGCATAACCAAAACCTCATCCAAGACAAAGAAAGAGCAAGAAAATCCAACAAACCTTTGACGAAGACAAAATCGAGGCATCACAACCATTACTAGCCGACCCCTTGAACATGTATTTGCAAGATCCTCATAATCAAGCTATGGCACGACAAACCTTGAAAAATGCACCTACCATGATATCTCCTCCAAAAACTTCCCCCACACATGGGATGGTTCAATGGAGTCCTGACTTTGAACCTATATTCGTGCCAATACCACCAGGAGGAAGAAGTGTACCAACCACACCTGAAGATGAACAATCACATTCCTTCGAATTCATCCAACGTAACACATCAAACATAAAACAAGGTATTGTACACCTAAGTGATGACTCTGAAACTGACTATGGCATCATTGATGAATAAATGGCTAGGCATGTCAAGACAAAAGTTTTTGCAAGAACTTCAAACGTTTGGCAGCCCAAGAAATTGTCAAATTTAACCCAAACTTGGAAGGTCCTAAGTCAACTTGGAAGGTCCTAAGTCCAAAAAAAAAACCAACACAACAAATGAAAATATCCAACCCATGATAAATTTGGACTTAGACAAGGGAAAACAACCTTTAGAGTTTTCAAACACAATAATGGCACCTATAAGGTCCCATCAAGAGTCAACTATCAAAATCCTCCAAAGTACATTTGAACACATTAATGTTAATCCCTTGTTTGATGAAATACCACCAATCCCTAAACACCCCAAAAGGACATTAAGACTTGACTTTAGTCACATGATGCAAGAACAAGATGCACCTAAAGGGACTTGTGCTCTAGGAATGCAAAACATACCTTCTTTGGAGGCAAATCAACAAAGTACACCTTTGTTCCTAACTTTACCAAGTGCTATGGCATCAAACACTATGGAGCCTCTCATAAGTACAACATGTGAAACATCAAGTGCAACCATTCCTATGGACACACAAAGGAAAATTCTTATTGACATTATGCCCATTCCCAACAGGGACACATCTCATAGTCAAGTCAATATGATGTCACAAGCAAGAACATCTAACACACAAAGGTACCAAAATCACAATCC
This sequence comes from Cupressus sempervirens, assembly GCA_028749045.1. NCBI lineage: Eukaryota > Viridiplantae > Streptophyta > Pinopsida > Cupressales > Cupressaceae > Cupressus > Cupressus sempervirens. The sequence continues at coordinate 691,232,049 of CM053790.1, forward strand.
AAACATGACATTCAATTTTTAAGGACTTAGTCAACCCCCACGACAACAACAACCTACAATGGTACAAGGACTCAACACTTCCAAGGCACAATCAAGTCTACATCCGCTTGACACAAATCCCACATATCAACAACAACATCAACCACAACGACAACAACCGTAAGTGGGGAAAACATCCAACATTCCTAATATGCAATCCCATGTGAACCCACTTGACTTACACACAATTTATCAACAACAATTTCAGCAGCAATTCCAAAAACAACAAATGATGTTTGCTAAACAACAAGAGCAACTCAAGCAACATTTGGAATACCAAAGACGCCTTGAGAAACAAATCACATACTAGCAACATTTGTTACAACAACAACATGTGCCACAACAACCTCAAAAAATACCTCTAGAACAACAAGCACACACATGGTCTCACATACAACCAATAGAGGTATCCCAACAACAACCACAACACATGGTACAACAATCACAGTCAATCCCACAACAAGTGCCACATCAAATACCACAACAAGGACCTTTCTGTCTTCAAGGTGCCAACATACCTCCACCACCTAGCGACACTTCATCAGACTCATCAAACACATAAATGTCAGAACCAAGTAGACATAGTTCTTGCCACATCAAACGGTCTACTCATAGACACAAAAGACTTGAAGGAAAGACCATCATGCAAAACCCCAATGAAGAACTATTACAACAATTCAAACAACTTTCCAAACAATTCGAGGCATTGGGAGTCCAAAAGAAACAGGCTCTATATACAGAAAGGGACCTATGTCCTAATCCATTTGCTAAAAGTTTGTATATGCCTCCATTCACAAAACACTTTGAAGCTCCAAGGTTTGAAAAATACTGAGGAAAAGGAAACCCTGTTGATCACATCCGAGAATTTTGTGCTTCATGTACCAAACTCAGTGATGAGCCCACTTACCTTATGAGATTGTTCCCTCATTCTCTAGGTGGGCCTGCACTTGAATGGTACTCCAAAATTCCTGGTAATATCAAATCTTGGTCAGAGCTAGCAGACAAGTTTATCTCCCACTTTTCCTTTAACATTACAAATGAGGTGACACTTTCTAATTTGTGCTCAACTAAACAGAAGACAGGAGAATCATTCATCACATTCTTACTGCGTTGGAGAAGCTTAGTTAGTCAATGCTCACTAGACATTCCTAAAGAACAACAAGTAAACTTGTGCATTGAAAACTTAGTCCCAAACTTAATGTATGAAATCAAAATCAAGAGTCCAAGCACCATTTCTAAACTAATGAAAAAAGGGGCTAGTATTGAAGATGCTCTTATCCATAAGAGAATCCTCAAGATAAAGAAAGAAAACACAAACACCAACTCGTCTAATAACAAGGCAAAATTTTTCTCCAAAAACAAGAATGTGAGTAATGACGGCATTGTGGATGCCTGCACGATTAGCACAACACAACCTCAATTGACCTTGAAAGGTGTAAACCCTACAAATTCACAAACCTCTAATCAAACATTAGCTCCACAACAGAAAACTGAGACTCCCACGAAACATAAACCTTGAAGACGTCCTAGAACCAATGACAGGAAATTCAAACCATTGGGAATACCACTTAAGACTGCATTACAACAGTTACTGAGTAATAACTTCCTGCAATTACCCCCAATCAAAGATGAACCATTGACTAAAGTCGATTACTAGGATGACAAAAAGTATTATGATTACCATCGCACCAAAGGACACAAGACTTCATCATGATTCCAACTGAAACATGCAATACAAGACCTTATTGATGATGGTGTCATCATAGTTGATCCATCACTATTAGCATCCAACTCTGATCACACTATTTTCAAAGATCCTTTGGGTAATCATGACAAAGAGAAACCCTCAAGTTCAAACTCAAACTCGCAAGGTAATGTAAATTACACATGCACCGGCTATGACTACACCATCAATTGCTTTAATGAGTCTGACTTTCACATATCCACATTCACATTGAAGGCTGAAGACCCTCGTTGTGCTGTCACTACACCGCAGCAAGATCACCCTACCTAGAGCCCCATCTAGACCTACTGCTTCTACTAGACCTATACCCCCAAGTAGACCTACTACTCCTACTTCATCTAATTATAGCCTTGTTGAACAACTCGGTAAAGCCCCTACACAAATATCCATTTTGGACCTACTATGTGCATCTCCCCAACATCAGAAGATCTTGGATCAAGCCCTTAAAGAGTCAGTAGTACCAGATAACATTGATGTCGCCCAGTTCCAAGCCATGGTTGGGAACCTATCCACATCACACCATATCACTTTTTCCCCTCAAAATATTCCTAAGGAAAAATCTAACCACAATGATCCCCTCCACCTTGAAGTCTTCATCCATAATGCCAAAGTCAGACATGTCTTAATAGATGGAGGAGCAGGACTAAACATCTGTACTCTTAAGGTTATCAACAATTTGGGTTATTCTAAAGATGATGTAGATCCATCTCAAAGAATCACAATAAAGGCTTATGATGATGGTGAACGCTTCTCCAAGGGCGTCATCACATTACCTGTCAAAGTTGGTCCAACTACCAAAGATACATTGTTCCATGTCCTAGATATAGAAATAAACTGCAACATGATACTGGGATGCCCTTGGCTTCATGCTATGAAAGCAGTCCCTTCTACATATCATCAATGTCTGAAGTTTTTCTATCACAACATAGAGGTTACCATCCCCGGTGATCCAGATCCTTTCCAGTTTTGTGTTAATCTAAGAGATGCTACTGCATTCCAAATCCAAAAAAACAATGAAGCACAACCCACAAATTCCTATAAGTATGTGGATGTTGATATAATGCTCAGTAAAGCCAAGGAAAAGATGAAGATTGAAGATAATGGGTGTGGAGAGTACTTTATGTCTCAAGTCTCTCACATTAGGGAGTCACTAGTTTCTCCCCAAGCTCATGGTAAATCACAACCACTTCAAGCACAATATTCAGAGATCAGTACAAAGAATGATACTTCTATCAATGAGAATACATATGTATGTATTGAGAAAGAAAAAGTAGAATGAGAACCCACTTTGATATCTCCTAGCAAGTATGGACTTGGGTTTACTATCATGCAAAAACAAGGCTATAGTGGTCTTGGATCTCAGAAACAAGGAATCATTGAACCCATCACTACAAAAGGATAACCTCCTAGTTTGGGGCTTGGATTTAAACCATTATGAATAGGTCCTCCCAGTACCATGGTACCTACATGTAAGACTATGAATTTTTTGAATGATGAAAAGGCATTTGAGGATATCCCACCTGAAACCAACAATCCTCTAGCTTCTATGCATAACCCTAATGACCCAGTTGAATCAAATACCCATATATCTACCTTCAACCAAAACCCATTCAACACTGATGATGACATCTCCTCGAGTTATCTTGAACCTTTGGATTGGGACCAATGTGGACCACCAATTTTTTATCAATTCAACGATGATGACACTCTCATAATAGACTTTGAAGGCATTATGACTGAAGATCATAAAGAAGCAATTTATTCTAAAGAGAACACACTGACATACTTTGGGGAGTCTACTCCACCTTCTAGTTACAAAGCAAAAAGAGAAAGAAATGACAAGCATAGGTCTCTTGGTGAAAATCGAAAGGCACCATTAGACCATAAAAAATCAAAAGCTAAGAAGCTCCCAAGTATACACAATGAAAAATATGATGCCATGAATATCAGTGTTCCAGTGTTCAACATGCCACAAAGTCTTTTGGAGCTCTCTCAATCAGCATTAATGCGAAAGGTCATTGGTCTCAACCCTCCCAACCCTCACTTATATCCCTTTGTTTATCCCCAAATCTAGCTACATAATTTGTTCAATAACCAAAATCAGTCCTTTATCCAACAAGCCTTTGCATATGTCATCATTAGTGACATCCCACATGACATTTCTATTGACCCAATTATCCTTAGATGCCTTGATTCGCAAGAGACAGACATTGTCATACATACGGTACACGATGGTATATCTCGAGGCCTTTCTAGTGGTTCAATTTTAGCTACAGACTCAGACCAAATCCTCCATAGTTATGGTCATTCATGGATCCAGAGCTCATCAGCTAGCAGCACCAACAACAGATATCTTCTCAGCATTTGTTAGTGACATTCTTGATTCCATCTAAAAGTCCTAAAAAAATATTAAAAAAAAAGAGAAAAAAGTCATGAAAAAAGCAAATAAAAAAGTGAAAAACGTCATGAAAAAAAGCAAAAAAATGGATGCCTTGATGAAAACTTGGAAAAAAGGCATCTTGGCACAAAAATTTGAGTCAAGAGAAAAATTTCATCCAAAAGTGAAAACCTGGAAAATAGGCACTTTGGGCAAGTACCATGGTGAAAACCTGGCAAACAGGCACCATGAGTAATTAGTTATTGCTCCTCCATCTATCAGGATCCCATCTGGTCTTTTCCCCCTCTATCATTCCTTGATCATATTCTTCCTATTGCAAAAAATCCTCGACTCCTTGACCATGGCTCACAAACTAGTTAATGTCCTTTGTTATCTTACCAAGCATTACCAGTCTATACACACTCTGTCATTGGCCTTTGTTCATAGTTTGCATCTTGTCTGGGGGCATATTAATTACATGTTGCATGAGTTTGAACTTGAGTTGGGGGCATATCCCTAAGCACTTTTTATCCATTGGACCTATCGCATAATGGATTGGAGCTAACACTTGTATATGTTTTTACGATCTTGAAAAAATGACATAATGTCCTGAAAAAATCCTAAAAAATTCAAATACAATCTTGAAAAATCACTAAAAATCACATAATGTCCTGAAAAATCCTTAAAAATTCAACTACGATCCTGAAAAAATCACTAAAAATCACATAATGTCCTGAAAAAATCCTAAACATTCAAATATGATCTTGAAAAAATCACTAAAAATCATAAAATGTCCTGAATAAACCCTAAAAATTGTAAAATGTCCTGAAAAAACTAGTCACACAAAAAAATCAAATATCCCCAAAAACCCTAAAAATCACAAAACCCATCAAAATTTACAATAAACCTTGTACATATTCACTGTGGATAACCATCCCTTTTGTGTTCACACTTGCACTTTGTAAATTGAAACTCAAAGCACTACACTTTCAAAACAATCACACTATCTCACCAACATGAACCAACAATCAATCCAACATGTCACTACGAACCTATCAACTGAATCCACAAATAGTGTTATCACATTATCAACCTGTCAAACACCATCTAAACACCTAACACACTAAAAAGAAAGTAATAATGGACAAGGATAGCTGTTAGCTCACGCTGTTTAGTGAGTGATTTTTTTTTGCTTTGTTTTTCTTTGATCATGCTCCTATGCCCCTTGATGATATAAAACTAATCTATGAGACTGGCTGAGATGGTTCATGGTCATCCTTTTCCATTTTTTTTTGTTACAATGTACCTTTAAGAGTTTGGGGCATGTACATATGCCTCAGGAAGGACAAGGTCATTCTCTGTTTGCATCGTGCTTGTTTACGCAAAAGGCTTGCATTTGCGCTCTGGCCCTTTATGCCATGATGCATTGCATTCCATTTTCCATATCAAAATAAAGCTCCATTTGACATATAGTGCACTTTCTAGAAGCAAAAGTCTTTTCATCATACTAACATCTCCTCATCTCATCTTTCTTCTTCATCTCATTCTCCATCACCATGATCATGTCTTCTAATTCACCAAATCATCTTCATCTTCCATTCATGCATTCTTGCATCATCCTACACTGTCAATCAACTTTCTGTGGCTTTCCACTTGGTTCAACCTCAGTCTGACATTTGTCTCATCATATTTGACCAAATATGATGATTTTTGATGATTTCCCTCATGTTATGATATCTTTCCATCATTTTGGTCATGCACACAGAATTTTGGGTCATTCCGAGTCCAATCAGGCTGATTTTGGGCCCCAGAGCCTTTTAGGGTGCAATATGCACTTTTAGGGCATAGTTGGGGTTCCCAAGTGTGTCATTGATGCACTTGGTCATGCCAAATACATCATTGACGCACTTGGTAGATTTTGGGTGCACTTGGGAACCTAGGTTATCCAGAACTGCTCCCAGAACCCCTAGGTTGCACTCCGGAGGCCATAACTTTTGCATTTCAACTTTGATTTACAAACCGTCAGTATCATTGGACTCATATCTTTCTTGTGAAAAAAATGAGCTATCATTTTCATTATTTTGTCACTATATGGAGTTTTAATCCTTCCAATTAATCTTGGGCTCCTAGTTGCCCCCCTGTCATGTTGATTTTTGCTCCCAAGGCCTTCTCGGGCACATTTTGCACTTTATGAGACCACTTGGGCTTCCCAAGTTCATCATTGATGCACTTGGTACTGTCATGGCACACTTGGGTTTACCAAGTGCGTCAATGATCCACTTGGTTGAGTTTTGGGTGTAGTTGGGGACCTAGGATACCTAGAACTACTCCCGGAGCCCCTATGTTGCACTCCGAAGCCCATAACTTTTGCATTTTAACTTGGAATTACAATCCGTAAGTTGCATTGGATTCATATCTTTGTTGTGGAAAACATGAACTATAATTTTCATCATTTTTTGTCTGCCTTGAGTGGTAACCCATGCAATTATTCTTGGGCTATGGATTGACCCTGTTTTGCAGTCTAGGCCTCATAACTTTCACATTTTAGCTCTGATTTTCATTCCGTCAGTTGCTATGGTTTTGTCTTCTTGTTTTTGATAAATTGACTTATCATATGCTTATATTAGTCAATTTATTGAGGGTGCACCCATATATATCATCCCTACTGGGGCATGTTGTAGCTTTCTCATTAGTTATTCTTTGATACAACGCTCTAAATCACATTGTATCAAAGAGGGGCAAAATGTAGATGCTCAAAAATGGTTTGCATCTATGGTTTAATCACTTATTCATACTAATTTGTCCCATTTTCTCATTCTACTAACTCTGATCTCTTGGCCAGATTGACCATATTTTGTCATTTGTATCCTCTTTCACATCAATGTCATGTCGGCTCGGAATCATTTCAAATCAACTCAAAATCACCCCAAATCAACCCAAAATCACTCAGAATCAATCGTATGCAACCTGAAACATATCGAACATCCCAAATCAATCATCATTTATCTAACTACTAGGTATTGTTGTGGCTTTCAGTGCCTTGGAAATCTATCAACCTATCAATCATATCAATCTGACCTTAGTACTGTCGTGGCTCTCAGTGCTAGGTCAAACTATCATTCATGTCATTGAATCTTTGACATTGCCGAGGCTTTCAATGTCAAATCATGACATCATCAACCATTTTAATAACATTGACAATGTCTGTCAATGTTATTATGATCGAACCTTATCAATCAATTTCAATCTTGTAGCATTTACAATGTCGGTTAAATGTTACATATCAACTAATTCATGTCATGTGTCCTTGGCATGTTATCAATTTTAATCTATCAATTAATCTGATCATGGCTTTGATCTATTGGTCATCATCTTATTCGATATATATCATCATCACATTTTCATCAAAGGGTACAGTCACATTCATTTAATCAATTTGGCCAATCATCTGCTAATTTTCTCTATAGGATTAAATAACCCATAATTTAATCCTATTCTTTCTAATTATTCTTCATAATTATAATCCTTAATTAATTAATTTTATTAATTAATTGGTTCATCATCAGCAAACCATGAAAATTCTTAATTTCCTAAGTTCCATTTTGCATCATTAATTCCATTTTCTATTAATTCTTATTTTGTGGAATAAGAGGATTTTTAATTCAAATATTCCATAAAATATTGCATCATCATGACACTTGGATATGACACCTCATGGATTCTCCTTTGACACTTGGCTAAGATTTTTCATAATCAAATATTCTTACCTCTTACGCACATCCCTATTTGGCTTATTCATCATAGATTCATGGCTTTAAGTGGGTTGAGGTGTCTTATGACGCATCATATATTCTCTTCCACATTTAGCCAAGTTTGAATTTCATGTGTCATATAATCTTACAATTGGCATATTCTGTCATATGCGTCATAGGAATCTCTTGCCACATCACATATCTATGGGTGACAAATCCAATGCTCTCACCCTCCATGACAATTATAAAATGGACACCGGGTAAAAGCATAGATCTGTGTCCCCATTTGTGATACAAAAACCTATTTTGGTCAAATCTCATTTCTCTATCAAAACTCAATTTTTTTCAAAAACTAAAAATACCCTTTTATAGATCTCATATTCAATATCAACATTATATAAATTTTTAAGTGTTTTGATTAGTTATAATATGTTATAATCTCAAAATATTGTAAGTCGATATTTCAACATTTCAGAAGATGCTCTCTCAAAAAATGAAAAAAATTACTAAATCATATCAAAAAAATAAAAAAATTATATTTATCACTAGAGGAGAGAATCTTCTTCACGAATATGTAATTTTTTTTCAAGAAGGTATAGATTTGATAGGGAAGTTTTGACGGGAGGAAAAAACTTTTGGATTCTGACAAGGTCGAACTTGAGTACTTATAACAAAGAAAATATACATCAAAAATAATTATTTCTTTTTTTGTTCACTAGCTATACATGTTATCTATAAAATATTTTCAAATCAGAACAAAAAGAGATGATTTGCACATACTTGTTTGATGGGAACTACATCCTATATTTTTTATAGTTAAAAAAGGGACTTCAAAATAAAATAAAATAAATAAATTCTTAGTCAAAAAAAATTATAAAATTTATAGGCATAAAATTCATACAATTCTACACATTCCATCAGTTTACATCGTCTTCATATTTTAAACACAAATACCATTTTTTTTGTCATTAATGTTGAACTGTCACATTCTGATATCACATTTCTTTATAAAAGGTGAGACAGGTTTGTGATTTTACCCCACCCTTCCTCTCATTTCAGAGCTGAATGCTTAAGTCTTGAGTCCTTGAATCCTTGAATCCTTGAGTGTTTGAGTCTCTACTCCTTTGCATTTTGCATTCTTGCTCTCACATTAAATCACAACTTCAAGTATTCTCATGGCTTTATCCCTATCATAGGCTTTTGCTTCAATCTTGTGTGCACTATAGGCAAATTGGAGCTACAATAATTTGGAGAAGAAAGAAGGACATGGGAGCTACAAACAGAAAAGGGAGTTTTTAATTATGTTTGCTTTCTTTTGATTAGTTTGGCTTTCATGGTAGACTAGTGGGTGCTAATATATGTTGATTGAATTTGTGATTTGCTCCTAGTGTCTTATGCATTTTAACCCGTTTACTAGTCCTAGAAGTTTAAAAAACTATAATGAAATCATGTATCCACACATAACTCCATGATTTTTGGTCTCACAGAAACCCTTGGTTAGAGGGAAAAGCTTGGATTGGGGATGTCACTCACAACTCTTCACTGTAGTAAAAATGTTTTCTCATTAAGAGCTAAAATATTGTCACCTTCTAAGTGACTCACCTTGTTAGGAGTGACTGATACATTGCTAAATGTATAAAAAAGTTAGGCATTAATATTACTTTGTTAAGATATTTTATCCCCCTTATAGAGTGTTCACCTTGTTAAAGGATTTAAAAGCAGTTCTCTTAAAAACTTTCACTCTTGTCAAGAATTACCCGGTTAAAGATTTCACATACACTTGCAAAAACTATTAAGTATTCAAGCAAGATAGTAGTGACCTATTAAATGATTTCTACCTAAATCTATTCAAATCCCCTTTTATTTATCTCTAATTCCCGAATCCTTTTGTAGGATTTTTGTAACCAAGTCCATGATCACAATTTGATTCTATATCAAAATCTTATCTCTTTATTTGCTCTTATCTACTCTACTTGATCTCCTCTTTTATCCTTCTTACCTTTGCATGTATAACCTAGTTAGGGTTTTGTAAAATGTCCTTAGCTTCTAAATAAAATCATCTTGTTCTCTTTATTTTCTTTAGTATCAGTGGCATTGGTAATGTAACTTGGGACCTGTGATGATATGACATTGTCCTTATAATATTTACAATGTTGTCATGTTTCCTTGTTATTTTTTGTCTTCCTTAAATTCTGTTAATGGTGTTATGTTTTTGTTCAACTTCTAAATCAATATTATTCTCATTAGTATCCTTGACATCATCATAACTCTCTCTCTCTCTCTCTCTCTCTCTCTCTCACACACACACACACACACACACACACACACACACACACACACACACACACACACACACACACACACACAAATGTCTTCCCATCTATGTCATCCCCTAATTATTTTCTCTCTCTTTGTAATTTATTATCATCAGGTCTCTATCTACTTCATCTCTCCTCATCTCCCTTATTCATCTCTTTCTATCTCTCTAACTCTCTCTCTCACACACACATCCCTAATTATACTCATTCACAAGTTTCTCTCTCTCTCTCTCTCTCTCTCTCTCTCTCTCACACACACACACACACACACACACACACACACACACACACACACACACACAAAATTTTAGGGTTTAAGATTTAAGCTGATGCTTTAGAATTTTGTAGTGTTTGAAAATACATTTTAGTTATTATTATAAGAATTTTTTTGAAGTATTAGATGGCAACCAAAAGGACAAGGTGCTGACCCCGAAGTACCAAAAGGTTGAAAAGTCAACCAAAGGTTACCTCCTAGTAATCTAACCCATACCATCTTGCAACTCCAAAAAACATATACTATCTAAAGTTGAATTAATAATACCATCAATCCTAAAACATGTAGAAAAAAAAACTAAAAAGCATTCTAGCAGCACCCAAACTACTCGCTACTATCAGTCCCACATATCCACATAAACACATAATGTATTACCTCGTAGGATATCTAGTTCACAATAACCAAAATTATAACAAAAAACACTCCTTTCTAGGATCCTCATCCTTCTTCTCCTCAGGCACATCCTTGTCCATGTCCTCCCCCTCCACCTCGATAGGTTTGTCCAAAAGCATCTAGAACAAGTCCTTTGCCAATAACCCATAAATGGATTGGGTTGCCTCACTCTCCTTTCCTAGGTCCTTCTCATTTTTATTCACATACAAAAACTAAAGGGTGGTGGTCATGGAATACTTGAATTTGGTGGAGAATTCCACCAGAGTGTCAAAACTCTAATAGATACCAATGTGATTATTTTCCAGATCTCTCATCGATTGCTCAAGTCAATCTAGTTTAGCCTTTTTGTAGCTCTATCCATGGCTATTATTTCCTTTTTGCACCCACCTTTAGGAGTATCTTTCCTAGGGGAGGTGATATCTCCTCCCCTCCGCCCCCCCGACTACTTCTAGTCATGTAGCTCTGAGGGTGTTAGAAATGTGAGAGGGGCTAAGGGGGTTGGGGACAGGCTTCGTGTCCTAGGGACATCTCTTGCTTTTGGTAGACTTAACATCACTTTTGGAAGATTTAGAGCTAGAATCATGCTTGGGGGGGGGATATAAACTTTTCTAGTTGGAGGCATTTGCTAGTTCACCTAGCACTCTGCTTACTCTTCCTAGTGTCCATATCTGAATCAATGAGGCTAATTTGAACCTCAGGGCTAGGGATTTTCTTGGCTTTTTTGTGGTTGGACTAGGGCTAGGGTCCAATGGGACTTGGTGGGTGACAGAAGCTAGTGGGTTGACTAGGAGCGGTGGGTTTTGGGCAAGATGGTAGATATATAGCTTGTTCATGAACCCCTAATGGATAAGATAAAAGGTTTTACTCTCCTCTTTTCTCCTCCTAGCCTTATAAATAAAATCTTTCATAGAGTGAAAAACTGAAATAGAAAGGAAATATGATCCACATTTTTAAAGTGGTTAAGAATAAGGAAATGGTTGATGATAATGGACACTGTTTGACATGCTCCCATTCAACTAACCTCATGACACTATGGCCAATTTTTTCCATCTCATCTATGATGCCATTTCATTTGTGATATATGTGATCCAGGTGGATCTTATGGCATTCTTCCATCAACTTGCGGATTTCATCAATTATCACTTTGATCGACCAACTACTTCAACCCTCTCCCTTGGTAGCATTAATAATTAACATTGAGTCCCCCTCAATGGAAAGCTTGTTAATTCCACATGATCTCACAATTCTCAAACCCCATAGAAGCGCCAAGGCTTCCACTTCATTGTTTCAGCCCCCTCTATAGTTTCTAGTATAGGAAATCACCATAGTTGCCATAATATTGCTGAAGACACCTCCTGCAATAGTACTGCCCATCATCGTGGAACCATCAAAATTGAATTTGATCCAAGACTCAGCAGGAGGGTGTCACACCATCTTCTTTCTAGCCATGTCTTTGGAATTGTCAAATTGTGCCACTGTTGGGCCTAAATCCCAAGTAGAAGCCCATTTCATGTCAAGTCTACCCAAGGGTTTCATAGGGGCTTCCACCACCAAATCTAATTGCATTATTTTAGAAGTCCAATATGTTGGACCACCCTAGAACTAGTAGTGGCTTGTACAAGGGAAGTAATTCACTAGTACATTTGGGTTCATTTTTTGACCTTTATTGGTTGAATTTTTGACCTAGTTTTTGACCAAATTTTGACCAAATTTGACCAACCCATTGGTTAATATTTTTCTGGTCCAAATTTTGACCAATCTATTGGTCGAAAACCTTCCAAAGACATTTTTTAAGTTCAATCAGGAATTGGTCAAATTTTTGACCAATGAAGGTCAAATTTTTGACCAAAAAAGGTAGAAAAATATTTAGGCATTGGTGGAAATTTCAACCAACAAATGTAGAAAAAAAATCTAGGCATTGGTGGAAATTTTGACCAATGAAGGTGGAAATTTCGACCAACAAAGGTAGAAAAAAAATTTAGGCGTTGGTGGAAATTTTGACCAACAAAGGTAGACAAAGATTTAGGCGTTGGTGGAAATTTTGACCAACAAAGGTAGGAAAAAATTTAGGCATTGGTAGAAATTTTGACCAGTGAAGGTGGAAATTTCCACCAATAGCTAGGTGTAAATTTTTTTCAGGCATTCTATAAAAAAGTTCACATGCCTTGCCTATGATATGACATTTTGCATGCATCCTACACTCTCTCATCTGGCTGATGATGGATTACGCTAAGTGATCTGAAACCATAATTCTAAAAAAACACACAATCAAATCCAAAATGAACTTGCACTACAAATGGATTGTGGAAATCTGATATTGTTAATTTTGCATGCATGTCTACTAGGACACATATATGTTTAAGTTGTGATTGTCCTGGTAGACATGCATGCAATTTTACCAATATTAGATTTCCACAATCCATTTGTAGTGAAACTTCATTTTGGATTTGATTGTGTGTGTTTTAGCATCATGGTTTCAGATCACTCTGCATAATCCATCATCAACCAGATGAGAGAGAGTGCAGGATGCATGCAAAATGTCATATCATACATAAGGCATGTGAACTATTTTATAGAATGCTTGAAAAACACCGACAATAACTAATATGAAGAATATATAATTAGTTATATGGCTGATAGGGCCCACCAAAAGATAAACTATATGATAAAAAGAATTATTTTCATGTTTTGAACATATGGGGTACACATAACATGACTTGTTATTGCACAATTCAACTAAGTTTAGTTAATTTCTATAGGTATTGTCTCCATTTAATGGTGAATGTTTTGCTGCATTTCAAGCCTTTTGATTATATAAAGAAATGGATAGCATGAAAAGTTTAAGTAATGTCAAGCCATTTATTTACTTGATTTATAATGTGAATATAACTATTATGTTGCTCAACAACAACCACCGAATAAAATTATCATCATGTATCCAAAAAGGGATGGATGGAATGTCGGAACTAACCTCCAACTAACTACTATCACCATCCCTCTATATTATAAGTTATAGTGGTGCTCTAGATTTTCTCTATTCCATCCTACACTTACATATCATACACTTTACCATAGTCCATATCAACAAGGTCAGAGAGATTAGTTTCATTTGACTAGTATGAGGAAGACCTTGATGTTGAGAAGTTGTGTGATTCATGTGGAGTGGAAGGTGTTTTGGCCCCTTGGAAGGAAGCTTCATCTCTTTTACCAGCATCTTTATTTTTACTTGGAGAAGCATATTTCTTTGAATTGTCCCCATGGCTCCTTGCAGATGATGCCAAGAGTGTCCTTGCTATTTTCTTCTGCCATAACATAATGTTCACAAAGTGTTAGAATTGTCTCTAGATGAAAAGAAACTATAGAGGCTTAATTGACATGTGATCTTAGTTAATGTAGAAGATAGATTATGAAATATCATCTGAAATGTTGATACAAAAGTCTTCCTAAAACAAAAATGTAAACCATATCTATTAGAAAAAAAAAATGTGAACCATATCAATCCTAAAAATTATTTATATCATTAAATAATGTTAAAGAGAGTAGAAAGAAATCATAACTGATACCTAAAATGTGAACATTGTAGGCATTTGATCCTTTGAAATGAACATGTTCTCCTGATGAAGGCTTAAACTAGTCTAGATCCTTGCAGAAACACATGACATGTAATTGAATGGATAAAAAATTATGGTACAAGCACTTGAAACACTTAGACTGGATACTACAGCTCAAGTGCCAAGGTCTTGAAAAATGCTGAACACATTTACTTATTGGTGAATTTTATATGAAACATCAAGCAAAAGTTTGTTATATGGTGCAACACATTGACTCAAAGCTAGTGATCTAGCTAAAATCATCTGTTTAGCAAGAAAAAATCTTTGCTATTTTTCCCATTGTTCTTTGCACAATCAAGTTTTATTTTAACTATTCTATGTGGAAAAAATGTAATCTAGACAACAGTTTATGTTCTACCAATAGGTTTCATATAAATAAATGTCAAGGATTTTATATTATTCCAATCTAAACTGATTAGAAAGTTTACCTCAAAATTTTGCAGATCTATCTCCAACTAGGTGGAAGCTATGTAACAGACCGGTTAGAGCTAAAGCAAGCTACCATATTAAGATGTTGAGGAAGATGTTGTACTTCTATCACTAGGAGCTTGTGTGTCTTCCTCATTACATGCTTGGGCCGACTGTAGAATCACATGTCTCACCTATTTAAAAAATATAGTACATTAGCATGGCAAGAAGGCTTCCATCTTCCAAAAATGCATTTAATGAATTGAACATCTCAATTGCAACCAGCACAGTTTTGAGGGCTACGTCCCAAATGATCTGGCTAGAAATTGTGTTCCAGGCCTAGATGCTACAAATAACAACCTATGATGCCTTCATCTATACACAATGTCTTTCTAGTTTCTTTCTACTCACACGCCCATTTCATTTCATATGATCATCTAAAAATTGTGTCACTCTAAGCTCTCAAAAATTTCCTCTTGATTGATCATCTGATAACTACTGAATGAGAGCTTTGGGATAAGCTATAGGCATCCATCAAATCATAAAGGATTTTGTCAGATGGTGTAGATGAAGTAGTAGCATTTTCCTTGGGAGACATGCTTGCAAAATGGAAGCATAGATAAGTCATGTGAACTATTTGACAGGATGCCTGAATGTAATGTGGTCATCAAAAGTCATGGTTGCTGGATATGCACAAAATAGATATATTGAGAGAATATATTTTTTAAAGTTACAACTACCCTGGTAGACATGCATGCAAAATATGGAATCCTAGATGAATAGTTCAATTGAATCCTCCTCCTGGAGGAAGGCTACAACAAATACATAGTTCATCCCTAACCCAAAGTTGAAAAACTATAGTTGATGCCACAAACCTTGAACAATGTTACACACTACAGAAAAGACCATTTGGAAAAGAAGAAAATAAGACTTGACTTAGGGGAACCCATAAGGAAAATGATGTACTTTAGAGCCATTTTATGGTAAGCGGACTTAATCTCTTGATCGGATGCATAGCAAGTGATTCCCAACACCTCATACGGATCCTTCTGGCATTCTTCCACATTATTTTCTCCTTGGCAAAAGGTCAAAGCCCCAGGCATCTTGTATAAACCAAATATCAGCGAGAAAGCTTCTTGGGGAAAATTTATGATATCATATGCTTCAACACCCTATTATTCAAGAGCCCTCCCACTGCAAGACATTCTAATCCTGAAGAAACAAAAAACCAGAATAGTGTAGTTTTACCCTTGACACTCCCGCGTGCGCATCAAGAATGCAATGATAATGGGCCAAAATTACCTTTTTACATATTAAACTTATGTTGGTCAAAATTTTGACCAACACGGGCATGTATTTAAAAAAATAAGATATGTTTCTTTGCATATTGCGACCAATTTGACCCCATTTTATTAGATGGTCAAAAATTTTGGTCTAAAAATGGGGTCAAATGTACTAGTGTTAGCATGAAAAGCCAATCAAAATCAAAGACAACATGAATACAACACACTTTGCACCAGGACATATACGATAATTCAATTACCTATTAAACATGCATTTCAACCTGAAGAAAGTGGGGATAACAAAATAGAGCAATCATATAAGATTGGAAGCCTATCATGCAACTGCCTATAGAATTTCCAATTTCACTGCCATAAACATTAGATGCCTACTACCAAAGAATATCTTCCTTGATACTGACATCCACATCCCATAATATGATTTAATTTCCCATCCTGTAGGCTTTGACTCAATCCTTGATTAGGCAACTACCATAACACATTAATACAAAATTCAGTCAAATGTTCAAAAATCATTTCCCACAACTTTCTACAACTATTAGTATTTCTTACCTATCAAACAAAAGCCAACAAATATACATGATTACCTAAGTCAATAAGCTAGTTTGAAACAACGAACCTCTAACTAAAGTCTAGCTTGCTATATTTTCAAGACTAGAAAAGTTGAAACCAGATCCCATACCTCCAATTGGTTGATGTGAACCTTGATGTGGTAAATGCCCCCCAATGGGACCACCAACACTTCCACATCCTACACCAAATCATCTGTTACACTTCACTCTTGCATTCTTGTCTCCTGATGATGGATCTTGTAGTGTGATTTGAAACATTAATCCTAAAAATACCATACACAATCAAATTGAAAAAAAAAACTTTATTTTTCAAATAGATTAATGTTGATGTAGCTAAAAGATTATGCTTATCACAAATTCATTTGATCCACAACATTGATGTTAAACCACACATTCATTTGATCCAAAACATTGATGCTAAACCACAAATTCATTTGATCCAAAATGATGATGCTAAAAATATTTAGACAATTGAATTTAAAAATCAAATTACAGTGTCATTTGAACTTACCATATCTGAAGGGATAAGCAACAACATTCACTGCAATATCATAGATGTTTGAGTAAACAATAGTTGATCCTGGCAGTGAGCTCTCCAAGTTGGAGAGAGTAGGTGCCCAGTTTTTGTTGAAGTAGGGTGATGCATCATTTATTCTTACATTGCATGGCCTCCCTGCCATAGCAAGAAATGTTCTATTTTAAGGTGAACATCCCAAGATTGATAGCCCTGCTACTGTGAACTTTCTGGTTCTAGCATTGTACAGATCCTAGAATGGTTATTGTTAACATTTCCTATATTGAAGAAATAACTAACACCCCAATCCACATTCCCTGTAGCCAAGTAGTAAAGCGCATTGCTTACAATACTGAGAGTACAGTCTGCCCCAACAATGGTTATTATTCAAGATGTATATTCCTTAAAATACTCCACTTGCTTCCATAATGCTCGCTTAACAATACCTACACCAATTAGCAGACACCAAAGAACCAGCAAATTCAGAGCTAGATGTTACAAACACATTGCAGAGCTAAGTCTTAAATGACAAAGCATTATCTACAAAATTTGTGTTGGGTTCATTTAACAAAATTTGGAAAGACTTTAGCAAGAATATGATAAGGACCAAACTTTTGCAAGAATGGGACTAGACTTTGGGCTTGCCAATGAAGAATTCCTGCAAAATATATTCTTTCAAAATAAATTTTGACCAAAAAGGTACCTAATAAGCTGAAGGTTCAAGTCAAAATTTTGTAGGAAGATTAGAGCGAAAGAGACCACTTTCAAGACATTCAACATGACCTCCAATATATGTTTCACTCTCAAGTAGATGCCCATTGTAAAAATTTTCTGGTGCAGATTGATGCTTGTTGGGACAAATGATGTTTGTCTTGAATGCCTAAAAAGGTTCATACATTAATAAAAATCCAACAATAATATCATCAAAACCCTATATTATAATCACCAAAGCACCAATAATCATGTTTAAGCCTCAAAGCACCTTTCAAAAAACCTTGGAACAAAAAGGATGAAATCGCTAAAGAAAATAAATAGATCTTTCTAGAATGAAAATCTGAGACTTGAAGAAAGAATTTAAGCATTATAACACTTAATAAGATCTAGCTTGGATTTAACCAATGTTGTACCAAAATAGTAGGGAACAACCAGGAATGTAATTATTTCAATAGCCATTTCATTTACAATTTTTTTTTAAAAGTATACATTATTGAATTTTAGTTTTCTAAATGTGTGAATATTCCAAAACCTTGATAGATTTAAGTGACCCTAAATTAGATTGGAACAATTCACAAAAGATTCAAAGCCATTGAAAGATTAGTCACCTGAACCATAAGCAACATTTCACAAAGAGTTCCACTGCCTTTGCGTAAAACTTCATCAAGAGGCATAGGGATTATTGTTGCTAAAGAAAAGATAAAAGGGTGTACATATGTCATGTAAAGGTAATATGTTGCAACTGCATCAAATACTGAATAGGAAGCCATTATTTGCACAGAATAAGTATCAAAAGAACATATCATGGCACTCATAAATGAAGAACAATAAAACTAGTACACTAACAAATAATTTAAAAAAACAATGTAAATAGCAATGCAATATTATCTTTTACTCCTACTAGTGAAATACAAAATGAGTGAATCAAGAAATCGGCATCAATATTCAAGTGTATCATTATGACTGACCTGTGGCTCTTCCATTGCAAAGTAGACCATATCCTCAGGATTTACTTCCAATGGATCATAACCTAACTTTTCTTTTGTAACAGCTTGCATTAGAATGCAAAGAAAGAAAGAAAGAATGCAAAAACTTTATTAACAACCATGAATGACCAAGAATAAGTCAACAAGCTAGAACGTACATCAGATATAATACAAGCAAACTAGGAAAATTTGTCCTAGGACAATTAATTGAATTGTGAAGCACTGACATAATACTTGCATATTTTTGATTCGTTGTCTACAGCTTAAAATAGGAATACATCTACTAAACATAATACAAATCACAGAACAAATCTGAATGTGGTAGAAGAGTAATCAACAACACAGTGAATTGAGTCTATAGGTTTGTGGCATTGATGACACTTGCTGGTTTGAGAAGAGATTCAAAAGGAGGCCTGGTTGAGGATGCATTTCAACAGCAAGCAAGAGCGAAGACATGATGTAGGCATCACACTAATGCAAAGACTAGTAATGAATAACACACAAACATATGCTTATTTTATAAACTTCAATGAAATCTATTTTCTCCTGATCAGATCAAAAGACTACAAGAGATCACTCAAGGCATTCGCATCATGATCTTAGCCAAATTATGGGAAGTCATTGTAATCAAATTACTTTCTTTCAATATAATGGGAGGAATCTCCTTTGACAACAATTTACCAAAAACAAAAAACTCAATGACAACAATTCACCAAAAACAAAAAACTCAAAACATGTAGAAAATAAAAAGTAGAGAATGCCATTTAAAGAACTTTTTCAGTGTGCTGAAGAAAGCTGGTAGGAACAATATGGTACATAACTAGATTAATCATATACCCACCATTTTAATCTCAAATAAGACATCCACTGAATTTTTATCCTATCTTAAAACAAAATCAGGATTCATGAAACTACCAATTTAAAAGGTTCATAGTGCATTCTATCCAATAAGAAAAGTGCAACTTGAGATAAAATTGTTTGAAAGGTAACCTTCCAGAACATGTGTAAAATGAAACGTACACTTTCTGCCAAGTTTGGATCAGGGATGTTCTACTTCTAGATGAAGAGGTTCTGCAAGTCTAAAATAAAACTACACCTCAAAAATCAATGACAATTTTTCTATTTATAGTGTTACTGCTACCACAAACATAGGAAAGATACATAAGAATATGCCCACTTTTTAGAAACATCAAGATAGTAAGACATGAGATCTTGAAGGGAAAAGAAGAGGAGGTTCATAGAACTAAAATTACAATTAACAAAAAAAAATCATTTTGGCATATATGTGAAAAAGGAAAACTCGCATAGTCTAAGCCAAATATAAATTCTATTTTAATTTTAGGCTAGGCATAAAATGCATTCACCAAGAACAAATGATTAAATAATATTTGGAGCAAGTCTTGATCTATTTCTCTAAATTTAAGCTCCTTCCAAACATAATATAGAAACTCTAACAAAAAGCTATTTAACTATTAGAAGTTATAGTGTTTTGATATACAGAACTAGCACCTTCAGGCCTTGGCTACCTTGTGGTAGATAACTATCACACTTGACTCAAGAAAAAAAATATAGGTGGCATGCAAATTTAGCACGACATTCACCTTGAATTTTATCACAACGGAAGCCAAGTTCTTGTAGTCAACCAATAGTAATATCAGAATGATACAATATCTTCACATAATGCAAACAACTTTAGGATAACGATTTACTGGAGATGAAAACTTAGAAGTTGCCAAACAAATATTAACAAATCACTTTGATAGGGTCCAAGTGAGAAATTTCAAAACCTTCTCCTATTTGAAAACATAAATTAAACTTGAGTTTTAAACTATATTAGTTTTCATGAATAAGGAGACTAGGTAAACATCATTAGAGTGTCAGTCTCAAATAAAAATCAACTGGAAATGATATAGGAAGATTTGTTCCTAGAGAAAGAGAATAAAATAAATCAAAAGAGAGAAATATACATACAACATTTTAAGTTTTAATTTTAATTTTAATTCTATCCAAACATAGGAAAAGTTAATTCTAAAGCTCACACAAGTCCTAGCTAAAAATATTTTTTGTAAAATAGACTTAATTAATGGGGTCGCGAGACTGAAGCCTAGGAAGCATCAATGCATTCAGACCTAGACAAATGAGGTAAGAAAAGAGTAAAACATTATAACCATAATTGCAAAACTTGTTTAGTACTCACAAGCCAGATTGCTATGCGAGTTATTATTAAATTCATGGTGATTCTTCCCTATAAAACTGATTAGGCAGTAGGGAAAAACACAAATTTTGTGCTAATACTTGTCCAAATGCACATTAAAACCTTTTTCTGCCTATAGTTTTTAAGAAAATCACTAATTTTCACTTCATTTCGAAACACAATTGGCAACTTAGTGTAATTAATCTTTCATATTTTACTTCATTTATTAATTTAAGTTATCTTGGTCGTGCATTTCATATTTTATATTTCAGTATGTCAACAACAAAGGGTTTTTTTATCACCAAAAGTATGAATAATATTTTGTCACATGCTTGTCCTAAGGTCAAATGGGATAAGTATGAGTTGTAAATGATCTTAGACACATGACAAAGCCATTAGTTCAAATCACCAAGAGACATGTTAAAGTGGTAAAATCAGAAACATATTGCAACCAACTTTGGTCCCTAGTGCAACATATCCAATTGGGCACTACTCCATTTTTTATATATTTATAAATGCTCGATGGTCAAATATTTTTCATGAAAACAAGAATAAGAGAAGCACCTATTTTACCCAAACTTTAAACTGTGTCATGCTCATATCAATGTGATACTAAGGAAAGTCATTCCAGAAGTCATTCTTGGAATTCTGTGAGGATAGCACAGAGAGATTTTTTGGTGGACAGAAAAAACTTGAAGTCAAAATTCCAACTTGAATGTAAAAGCAAGCATATGCTAAAACAAACTCATTCTTATTAATATACCTTTCAGTTACAATTAGCACTATATTATTTGGTAAGACTTTACTTTTTCCCACACAATAATAAACCAAGAGACGATTAGATTCTTTACATGACAAAATGGTGTGATTCTAGTAGGACATGAGTGTATCTGCATAAATGAACTATTCATTAGTTTAGTTGCTTGTAAAAAGGTCAATTAGTTGACAAGATTCACAGCCACATCACATCAATTTGGCATGAAATTCCCCTTTGGAAGCTTGCAAAGACAATTCTTTCCATTTAACTTATTCATTATTCAAAACTTCTAATCTTGATTCCAAACTCTATGAAAAGTTTGGAAGTAAACCAAATCTTTGCAGATGAAACTTATTAACCAATTTCATATCAATAATATCATTTTAATATATTTATTTTACAAAAGCATATTCAAACGAAGTGA
This sequence comes from Cupressus sempervirens, assembly GCA_028749045.1. Classification (NCBI taxonomy): domain Eukaryota; kingdom Viridiplantae; phylum Streptophyta; class Pinopsida; order Cupressales; family Cupressaceae; genus Cupressus; species Cupressus sempervirens. The sequence goes on from CM053790.1 coordinate 691,254,427, forward strand.
CTTCTTGTCATTCAACTTATTTACTATTCAAAACTTTTATTCTTGAAAATACCCTTGTAAAAAGTTTGGTAGTAAACTAAATCTTTCCAAATGAAACTTATTAGACAAAGCCATATCAATAATATCAATTTAATATATTTATCTCACAAGGGGAAATTCAAAAGCAATACATATTGATAACTAGGATGCAATGTGTTCATAACTTTACAATGTACATAGTAATTGCAATTTGAAAATTTACTAAAATTTGAAATCAAATAAGCAAGAAAAGTATTCACCTTGTCCATTTGCTATGCTCAATTGGATTCCAGCTATGAGGTTTAGAAATAATAGAAGCTCTTATAGTCACCTATAAACAAGAGTGAATCTGTTACAAAAATAATGACAATAGAAGAGAACAAAAAAGTCTTTGGTACCTAAAACCTTGGGTAGAATAATTATCATGTTCATGTATAAGCTACAAATATGAACTCTTTATCCTTGCAAACATATTAAAATTTTTTTAGCTGAGATTTGGAAAGCACTGATTATAATTTTTGAATCATACTTTAGATAAGCTCCATCACCAATCATTAGAGAGAAGAGGGCAAATATAGTTACGATATCTCAAAACTCTGCTACAAATATCAAAACACCTGAAGACTTCATTTTTAAACACATGCAGATGTTTAATATGTATTTCATTCAATCTATTAAAAGATGCAATTAAATGAAACAATTTGAACTTTTTTCAATGTTTAACTAAAAATTATCTAGATGATTGTCACTTATAAAATTGCTTATATTAATTATTGTTTCATGTGATATGTTCAATCTATTACAAACCACATAAATAGGACCGTTGTGATGTCCACAGAAGTTTTCACCTATAGTGGAAAAACAATTCCAATCAAAAATCATATTATAACTGCATGGTAAATAGCTAACATTGTTAATTTATTCATTACTCTTTCTTAACATTTTTCTTAGAAAGCTACATTTAACTTTTTAAAATACTCAGAGAAAATAAAATCATAACTATTAACTCCCTCACGTTAACAGTCATAAAAACTTGTATTAACTTATAATAAACTATAAGACTTCCCAAGAGCATATTGCTCCTATTTCTTCTCAACAAAAGAGCACTGCTTCCTCTTGTTGCCTTAGATCATCTCCCCTCTGGCCACCTCTCAATTCATGGCTAGATCTACACTATGAGCTTTCACTATAGGGTGCCTATTTCAATCCTCAAAAAATTATCAAATCTTGTACTGGTCCCTTCATACTAATCAATAGTGGCACAAACAACTTTTCCATTTCTAGTCCAGATAGTGAAAATCAATGATCTTCAATTTTTTGTTCCCCAATCTTGACCTCACTTGCTTTAGGAGTTCCCTGTTGTTTTGTATTTTGAACTTTTCTACTTCCCTACATGTGTTCTTCCCCTTTGTGGTACCTTTCTTCTCTTCCAAGAACTCGCTATAGTATCCTATTGTCTCATGATTCTCATTGACCTATTCTTGGTCATCTACATATGTTAATATAATTTATTTTTTTCTTTGTGAAATGCCTACGTTCCCTGAAATTTACAAAAATGTCAGTTATAACACACTTTGATATACACATGCAAAATTCTGACATAATATCACACTAGCTTTAAGAGAGGCTTGTAGATATAATAAATGAAACTTGTTATTTTGACCACATTTATAAGCAAAGATAGTGCACGGAATTTTACTATGGACACATATATCTCATATTCATCTCCTTGCATAACCCCTATCTATAGATATTTTAGAAAAGTTGCTAAATTGCTTAGTCAAGTTCACAATACTAAATGACCCTCGCAAACTTATGCTTCCACGGGAACGAATTGGTGACATTATCTTCATTTTGATTAAAGGTCGACACTTCTAAAAAATATTTGCCTATCTTTTCCTAAATTTCAGATACCTATTACTGAACATTTTTCCTCAAAGTTTAAGCTACGAACAAAAATTCCTGTACAAAAAGAAGCACTTAAATCAAAAAATATGATATCTTGAAGAGACTTTGCAACAGCTTGCAGAACTTCCTTAGGCCATAATTCAAAGTAGATAGAGCATATACCCTAGGAAGGAATTTTACTAAACACGCCTCTAAATGGGTAAAGTTAGAAAGAATCTACTAAAATAGTAATTGTAATATCCCCTTTTTGAAATTGCCCTAAAATCACAAATTTAATTGAAATGAGGAATGTAATATATTTATAAACATAAATCCTAGTTTAGGTCCAGCAATGATGTTAGATTATATTTGAAGTATATTTCATAAGACAAATTATTTCTATTTAGGGTTAGGATCTAATCAACAAATATAGCTATGTATACATATATGTCCATAATTATCTTAACCTATACATACCTAACAATAATCATCTTATTCTAGATAAGTTATGCAATAATCAATCATTTCAATTCCCACAATTAATCATATTTTGGATTTGTAGAGGAAATCCACAAAGTGTTCTTAGTTATTATTCACCCTAATTAAGCCGAAAAGCATGCAGTGCCTAACCAAGACAACTTGTCCCTTAGCCCACAAGCACTAGGAACATTCCATGATGATTCTGTCCCTTAGGGTGGTCTACTTAATTCATAGCAACCCAAGTCATACAGAAAGAATATTCAACTCACACTTGACCAAGACAACTCACCTCTTAGCCCACAAGTGACAAGAACATCCACCATGATGATTTCATCCCTTGGGATAGCCTAAATAATTCCAAGGAACTTATGTCTACCACCTCTCACTAATAGATTTGTTTCCATTCATTTGATTGTTTATTCACTTCCCAAAACCAATCATCATGGAGATTGGAGAGGATAACACAGGGGTGCCAAAGGTTGTACACCACTAAGCCAAAGGACGCAAAACATCTAACAAAGGCAACTTGAACTCTTGGGCCACAAGTGGTACGAACATCTAGCCAAGACAATTCCATCCAACTTGGAAGTGTGCTTAGAGGAGAGACCTATATTGGTTCTCCCGAATGTATCTCCATTCTCACCCACATATGATTGTTGAGATATTGAAAAAAAAGTTAATTGCTGAGAATGTTTGGAATTTGCTTCTCAATCTTGAGGATTAAGGGCATTGCCACTACTAGATTTGCTCCACACCAAAGCTCCTTATTAACCCACCTCAATTTGGATTTCCAAATGATTGTCACCATTTGTTTGATGTCCTTATTTCTTTGACAGGATGCTTTCAATATCTTCTTCATCACACATTTTTCTTTTGCTTCAATTTTCTCTTTTTTTCTTTTTCTTCATCTCTAGCTTGTGTACTTGTCTTCTTTTTTCTCATATATGTTCCAACTTCAATTTGTGTTTTTCCTTGAAGCAAAAACCTTTCTTTTTAGGCTCTTCTCAGTTGAAAACATATCCATTTTCCCAATTTTCCTTGCACTTGTAACATAAATTTTCTATCCAAAAACTTTCATGGTTGTCTTTAGGTGCTTGTCTTCCTTATAGAAGGGTTTATCTCTTGATGATGTATTTTTAGAGTAACCTTTAGCCCTTGTTTCAGTAGTATCAAGTAATAGGGCTCTTAGGATTGCACCTTGGAGAGTGGTAAGATCAAAGGCAAATACAAGGCCCTTGATCAATTCCAATAGTCCCTCCATAGTAGGTATGTGAGTCTCTTTTTCGCTTATTTTGGTAACCAAGACAAAAAGCCTTTGTGATTCTATCACACACTCCTCCGTGGTCCATTCTTTCCTTAGTTGGGTTAATTTTTGGAATGACTCTTCAAATGCTTTTGATCAAATTTGTCAATGAATTTTTATGTAAAGTCATCAGACGATGCTATGTTTTAATGCCCTTATGTAAGCAAACCATGGTGCCACCAATTGTGAGTAATCCCCTTCAAATGTATGCATCTTCTTCCATTGTGGGGTAGTATCCAATTTTTAGACCCATGAATGAGTAGTGACATTCCCTAGCCCATCAAAATCAAGAAGAGTTATTTTTCTTACTTTATGATCTAGGATTTTATTAAGTTGACCCGTTCCCTTCAATGGTTAGTTCTTGATCCAGCCTAACAAAACTCTCTAAATGGAATGTTTCTCCTCATTTCAAGGTCAAATCTTGAATATGATTCAAAGAGTTCTTCTAATTAATTATTTCATTCATTATTTTCTTCTTCTTCTCTATCTAGCCCATTTAATGGTATAAAGGAGGGTCTACACATCCTTGAGTTGACCTCAGTGGTGAACTATTGTTTTCAAAATGATTAGAGCTGGAAACCCTCCCATTGGTTTGGTTGGATCTAAGATTATTGTTGTTCATATTTTGGATGGCTTGGAGAAGTAGTTGTCATTCTTTCATTTTGATTCATGAGAGCTTGAGTTTTTTTTCATGGCACTCCATGAAAACCCTTAATCTATTTGTCATTTGTCTACCCATTGTATTGTTTTAAATGGTGTTATGGAAAAATACAATTTTCTTCTTTTCTCTTTCCAAGGCCTATATTGTTATGAATGGTGTTATGAATGGATACAAGTTTCTTCTTTTCTCTCCCAAGGCCCTTTGAACTCTTTGGCTAGGTTGCATCCACAATCATTCATCCCTCAAGCTAACAAGAAAAATGTTCTCCTACCAACTGCAATGTCCCCTTTTTATTTTCCTTTTAACCAAAAATATGATTAAAATAAGGAATGTAACATAGTTATCAACATAAATATTGATTTAAGTTCTACAACTATGTTGACCAACATGCATTGCTAGGGAGTGTCAATCCAGCCTGAAATCCAAGATTCAAGATGGCTGAGGGTTGCCTGATCCTCCCTCCTAAAGCTTCCCCTTGGTTTATTCCCAAATGAGATGACTATTCCCCCTCCTCTTGGTGTCGTTGTATGTTCTTGGTGATTTTGATTGATGTGTTTATCATTTCTAGTTTCTCACTTGGATATATGGGTTGAGAATGTTAGATAGTCACTTTTTATTGTATAACTTTTTTTGTGTACATTTGTTTATATAATTCTTCAAATATAAAGCTCATTTAAGTGTTTCCAATAGAAAACTTCTTCGCTAGCATAAATGTCAAAAAGATAATTTGATCATCAAATTCATTGTTCTGATTTGCCTGCTGGGAATCCAATGCAATACTGTTAAACTAAGAACTGGCTAATAATGAATTAGGATTAGTTAAAAAATTGCTTACTACATGGGACCATATCAGGATAAAATATGTCCCAAAACATACATGCTAAAAAGTATAATTAGTTTTTGTACTTGTTGCTGTTATTTGCAGAGTTGGTGCTTATTATGACCCTACTAAAGTTAACTAATTAAAGAGACTAAATTAGAAAAAATATAGCCTCTAAATAAATGTAGAAAGTGTGAAAGGGCCCAAGCAAAGCTAGTTGAAATCATTAGACACTATTGAATAAATAATCACATTTAGTGGTGACTATTTTTTCCACCTATTGTTTGCTATGAACTACTAGATCAAGATCAAAAATCCTGTCACAACATAAGTGTGCAAAAGGAAAAGGAAACCTTCCAAACTCCTTGTTTTTTGTTGCATGCTATCACTTACTAGAAAATTTTAATTTTGAACTCAAGTTTCTAAAAGGACCTGAGTTAGAGTTTTAAATCTCTTCTAGCATAAATGTAAAACTCAACAATCAAGATTAAAATCTCTTACCTTTTCTTGTCAACAATGCTACCACTTATGATGATACTATTGAAGTAATTTACTATCAACATATCATTAACTTAGTAGCATTAACTAGGGATAAAAATTCTCCTCCACAACAAGCAGCCAGTTTTTAATTCCTTGCTCTTATTTTCAGTATGATTAGTAACCACGACCCTGCTATGGCAATTAATAAAAATAATGAAGAATTGGGTTTGTTTTCTGCAGGCAACACTGCCAAAGACAATTAACATTTACCGATACACTATAAGATGAGTATTAAAAAGAGGATTATGGTGCTTAGCTTCTGGATTAGATTGTGTAGAGATTTTTACCATCAACATTTCAAATAAGACTACGTGATCCATCATCAAGATGAGAGAGCAAGAGTTGTAACAGTAAAAGTAGTGTGATTCTATCCCGATGATGGATCACATAGTGTGATTCAAAATGTTGATGGTAAAATCCTCTACACAAACTAATCCAAAAGCTAAGAACCATAGCTATCATGGATTGTGGAAATATGATCTTGTTAATTAAGAAGAGGAGTCAAATTTTAAAATTTGTCTCTTTCTTGTAGTACAAGTATTAACCGTGAACCTGTTGAACTAATGATTGAATAAAATGAAGAATTTTGATTGTTTTCAACATCATGTTTACTGTGGCATGCCCAATTAACACCAAAAATCTCCTCTTAACATAATATAGTAGGAAAGTGCAGTAAAGTTTTGGTTTCCGATGAGATGTGCTCAAATGGTTAAATTGTTGGACTTTCGAAGAGGAACCTCAAGTTCAAATCCCCATGAGAAGTGATAAAGTGTTAAAATTGAGATAAACTATTAAACTATAACATTCAACTTGTTGGATGTGATGTGTGACCCACTAGACAAAATCGGTCATAGAACTCATGGATCAATTTACAGAAGAGATGCCCCTCAGCTATTGAATCAATGTGGAATATAATTCGAAAAAGAATACCACTTCAAAATAATGCATTTAATATCTGGAATTCTCACTCTTGCTAACACTGCTATTACATCCTATGAACCTTTAAGACTACTAATTGGGTTCATTTTCTAAATAAATTATATAACAAATAGCCAGATCAAAATTGAAATAAAGTTTCACAAAAATAGAGTGGTAAATTAGCAGATGCTTTCTCATTTTTTATATAAAATGTACACAACAATTAATGACTACTTCAGCAAATGTCATCAAACATCTGATCATATCATATGCCTTAATTATAGATTTTCAGAATGGAAATCTAGGGAAAAAGTATTCTACAATAGTACACATAAAAGTCCATGCCTTATAATTTCCCCATTTGCCACGAAAGAACTATGTGAGGACCAAAACAATTACTTACTAGTAACATTGGGGGTATTGCATTTGTAGCCTTCATTAGTCAAGTTGAAGTGTGAGGGCATAGGGATTTCCATTTTATCAACCCCAAACTCAAAACCACTCAATTGAATCTGCACTTGAATCTGGTTCAAATCCCCATCAGTCTCAATAGCAATCTTGAGATCTATCTATGAGAATCTTGACAAAACAGTGCAATTGCTAACATTGGAAGGAAAATTGGATCCATCTTCAAGCACAACATTTCTCATGCCCACCAACATCTCCCCATGGTGACCCAACATAAATTTTCCACCCTTTAACTTCTTCTTTTCCAGTGTTAAGCATAGTTGCTGTGGAATTAAAGACATAAGGCTAATCTTTTGCATTCATTGTAAGGGGATAAGTTATCCTTGGAGTTTGCCCCTAGTAATTCAAATAAATTCCATTGCACCTATCCTTCACTAAAACTCTAGAAGCACTTCCTCGTGCATCAACCCAGACTAGAAAGTATACTAAAAACACAACACAACTGATATTAAACCCTCTGAACGTCATGTTTTGGGCCTCAAAAGAATTCACATGTCCCCAAAATAGAACCCCAAAATCATAGCATCTGATTCAAACCCTAATTTCTCACACCATGAATACTTGATCCTTTGATTTCAGTTGATCAACTTTTTAAATTGATTTCTTGAAAAAAAAAATGGGCTTTCCTAAGATCAACTACAAAGTTGGAGGAAATTGTGCCAACAAAATTTGAAAGGCTTAAAATTGAAATGTGTATCGCTCAAAATCACAAAGGATTTAGAAGTTTGAATATTATGATAATGGTATGGTCCCAAAGGATTTAGAAGCCTAAAGATATGAAATGGGTTTGCAACAAAAAGATTCAAAAGCTTAAGCAAATGAAAATGGGTTACTCCACAGTGATTCAAGAGCTTGGAAAACAGTGAAAAATGAAATGGGTGTGAACCAGATGGATTCAAGAGCTCAAACCTAGTGCTGTGGAAAGTTTGAAGAGCATTTTATCAAGTGAAATGCCTATCTTGATGGGCTTGCTTTCTATCTCCTGGCATCCAGCAATGCAAATCACTCTGCTGTAACACAGAAAACCACCACGCATGAAAGACATAGTGAAAGTGAGAAATGCTTTTTTGTTTTTTTGATGTATAAGCCCCATGTTGGTCAAAATTTTGACCAAAATGGGGGTGTTGGTCAAAATTTTGACCAACATGGGGCTTACATGTAAAAAAAGAATTTTTTTTTCTTTAGTATTCCAACCAACTTAAATTTATTTAGTTAATGGTCAAACATTTTGGCTGAAAAATGGTCTCAAATGTACTAGCGTATAAAGACCATAATTTTTTAAGGTAAGGGTGGGCATACGGGCTCTCCTAGTGAAAAAATTATTGCAACTCTCCATCAACACACCACTGGACCTCCCATAAGACAAGGACCTCCCTCCACACCTCCATGGAAAAGGGGACTGAGTAAGAAGGTGTGAAATAGATTTAGCATCCCAGAGACATAAAATTCATTAGTTAGCAAGTTGACACCCTCTTCTTTGTAGGTTATCTACAATGAGGGTAGAGCCATGTAAAGTTGTCCACTGGAAGACTTTTAGCTTTGGTAGGATCCAAGGGTGCCAGACCTTTCCCCATTCTCCCTAGGCCATGTCACTCCTAAGACACTAGAGATAAGTTGACTTCACTGTGAAATTACTTGAGGGGGTAAGTTTCCAAAACAATGAGTCCTCCATTAGGGTGAGGGGAATCCTATAATTCTGGAGAAGGTCTTGGAATTCTAGGGAAAGGCCCATCTCTATAGGCTCTTGGTTCTAGAATTTATTCCATTTTTGATATGGGGTGATAAAGGTTCGAGTCAGAGAGCCATAAAATCTAGTATACATCTCACATAGAGGTAGGAACTTAGTGTGCTTGAGGGGGTTGTCTTGGATCCATTGATTTTCCTAGAAGTCAATTGAGTTTCCAATCGCCATATTCTAGTGACAACCCATCTTCAAAAAAATTTGGGTGTTAATCACATTGTTCTAGATCTTGGAACCCTAGGGGAGAGCATGTACCCAAAGGAAGTGATGGAAAGAAGACCCTCCAAGGTACTTAGCCATCACAATGTTACACCAACTACCCTGAGAATTCACCAATTTCTAGCTGATTTTGGTTAGAAGGGCCTTATTCAATTATCTTATTCTTTTTATATTCAATCCTCCAAGTACTTTAGGATGACATAATTTCTCCTAGATCACCAACCTCATCCTAGATTTCTCTTCCTAGTTTCCATATACAAATCAATAAGGTTAATTTTAACCTTAAGGCTAGGGTCCAATGAGACTTGCAGGTGACAAAAGCTAGTTGGTGGACTATGAGCGATAGGTTTTGGGAAAGATGGTAGACATATAGTTTTTTCATGAACCCCTGATGGATGAGATAAAATATTTTACGCTCTTCTTTTTTCCTCCTAGCCTTATAGATATAATCTTTCATAGAATGCAATAAAAGAAATAGAAATAAAACATGATCCAAGTTTCTGAAGTGGTTAAGAATGGAAAAATGGTAATAATAGAGTACTTGAAATCGATCCTCAAGGATAATGTATCTCATAATAGAATAGTAGATGCCATCCTAGGGGTTAGGAAGGTGTTCCCTTGAAAAATCATTGCTTCGTCCTTCAATTTGAAAAAAAATGTAGAGCAGTTTCCTCATTTACCTGAGCCTGCTTGTGCTAGTTCTTGCCTTCCAAGATAACCCCCTGGGCAACCTTTGCAATGACTTCCTCTGAGGTTTTGATACCTATCCCATTGATAGTCATTTTCCTATCATTCCATGAATTAAAAAACTATATTGAGACATTATCATCATGTTTCATCATCCCTTCCATAAATGGTAATAGGGCACCCTCTTGTAGAAAAACCATCACCACTTTACTTTTACAGATGTGAGCGTCCACTCCCATAGGTTCAATATGATCACTAGTGCCCATGCCATCACCCAGTTCAACCACCAACTCTTCATAATTTTTTGACATAGCCTTGTTGCAAGTTTGGCAGTTACTAAATATTAAATAAATTACACCTAAGATTAAAAGGAAAAGGTAGTGAATAACCATCATTAGTCCATAAGGTTTCTCAAAAACTAAAAATTGACCCTCAGTGGCACATGTTAGCAGTCCCTTTCCATCCGTAAACTATCTTTGCCAACTTTATTGGAGAAGGAATTTGACAACTTGTCTTTTTTATCATTAATTATTAGTTTTTTACATCTTGGAAAATCCACCCTTTGCTTCCTTTTTTAGCAATACTCAAAGTTCACGATAATCAAATAATTATTGTGAATCGTCATAAAATCTTTCCAAAAGTTCCCTTTATGAAGAGCATTGTCTTCCTACCCACGTGGATAATTGAAGGCCTACCACCTATTGTGATTATTTAGTTGATGATGGAAACTATCTAATGTCCTCTAAGTCAATTAACTACGTGAAACTATGGCCAAATTTTTCTAGCTTATTTGTTATGCCATTTCCTTCACGATATATTTGTTCAACGTGGATCACATGGCATACTTCCATCAACTTATAGATTTCATTAATTATCACTTTGAGAAACTAGTTACTCTAACCCTCTCCCTTGGCAGCATTAATAATTAACATTGACTCCCCCTCAACTGCAAGCTTATTAATTCTATGTGCTCTTACAATTCTAAAATCCCATAGAAGTGCCAAGGCTTTTTATTCATTGTTTGAGCCCCCTTCACAGTTTTTAGTATAGACAGCCACTAGATTTCCGATACTATTGTGGAAGACACCTCTTGCTGTAGTACTATCCATCATGGTGGAACCATCAAAATTGAAATTGTTCCAAGACTCAAGGTGAGGGTGCCACATTGTCTTCCTTCTAGCCATGGCTTTGGAATTGTTAAATTGTGCGACTATTGGGCCTACTTCCCAAGCAGAAGCCCATTTCATGTCAAGTCTTCTCGAGGGGTTCAGGGGGAGATTTCTACCACCATATCCCACTACATTCTTTTAGAAGTCTGATAACCTATTGGGCCACCCAAAAATTGATAGTGGCTTGTTCCCTAAAAATTCTATTATTTTTCTCCTTCTAGATTTTCCATGAGACATACAGGGGAAGTATACACAACAAGTTTTTGAGGGAAGGATGGGTAGATGAACCATCCCAGTCAAAAAATTGTTGCAACTCTCCATCAACACACCACTAGAACTCTCATAAGGCAAGGACATCCCTCCGCACCTCTGTGGAAAAAGGGAAGTTGATAAGAAGGTGTGGAATAGATTAAGTATCTTGGAGACATTAAATCCAATAGTTAGCAAGTTGACACCCTCTTCTTTGGAGGTTAACCATAGTTAGGATAGAGAAATGCAAAGTCACCCACCATAAGAAGTTTAACTTTGGTAGGATCCAAGGGTGGAAGACCCTTCTCCAATCTCCATGGGCCACCTCCCTCTCAAGACAATAGATATAAGGTGACTTCACTATGAAATAACCTAAGGGGGTAAGTTTCTAAAACAATGAGTCCTCCATTGGGCTGAGGGGAATCCTATAATTTTAAATGTCTTGCAGGTCTAGGGCAAGGCCCATCTCTGTAGGCTCCTAGTTCTATAATTTAATCCATTTTCAATCTAGGGTGATAAAGCCTTGAGTCAGAGAGCCATACAATCTATTAAACATCTCGCATAGAGCTAGGAACTTAGTGTGCATGAGGGGGTTGTCTTAGAGCCATTGATCTTCCTAGAAGTCAATTGAGTTTCCATCCCTAATGATCTAGTGACAACCCATCTTCTAGTTTTTTTGAGTGTTAACCACATGGCTCTAGATCTTGGAACCCTAGGGGTGAGCATGTGCCCAAAGGAAGTGATGGAAACAAGACCCTCCAAGGTACTTAGCCATCACAATGTTGCACCAACCACCCTGAGAATTCACCAATTTTGAGCCAATTTTGGTTAGGAGGGCCTTATTCAAGTGTTTTATTCTTCTTATATCCAATCCTCCAAGTGCTTTAGGATGAAAAAGTTTCTTCCAACTTACCAACCTCATCCTAGACTTCTATTCAGTGCAAGACCATTAAAAATTGCATGGGATTTTCTTAAGAATGTTTCTAAATCCACCCAATAGTTTGAAGATGTAGAAGAAATTCAGTAGGATGCCCTACAATGAGGCTGAGAGAAGCTAGAGTTTCCACACATTGCTTAAATTTTTACCTTTCCGGCCCACCAGCATCCTCTAGAATAGTTCAACCAAGCCATTCCAATACTAATTATGGACTTCTTTTATTTTGAGTAGGCAACCAAGATAAGTGTTCGAGAGAGATGCCTCCTGGTAACCAAGAATTCCAATCACCTTTTCTCTCAATCTAGTAACATTGTTAAAGAAATACACTTTGCATTTATGGTAATTTATGCATTGACCAGAGACCAATTCATACTAATTTAGGGTGTCTTTCCATCCTCTAGCTTCATGGATAGAAGAGATAAAAAATAAGAATGTATCATCCAAAAACTACTAGATAATTTATCAGGGGCACCAAGAAGCAAGTTTAATACCCTTAATTCTACTAGAGTTAGTCAAAGAAACTAAATTTCTTCTTTAAAATTCTACCAGAATGATGAATAGGTAACGTGATAGGGGGTCACCTTGACATAGACCTTGGAAAAAAGAGAAGAATTTTCTAGGAAGCCCATTAGTAAGCACCAAAAGTGTAATAGTGGTTACTACATTTTTGATAATTCTAGTAAAGTTCCAATTAAAGCCAAGGTTGGAGAATAGAAAAAAAGAAATTCCCTCCTAACCTTATCATAAGATTTGGAAATATCTAGTTTAAGGGCCATTCCTAGGTCATAGGTTAACCTATGACCCCTATCGACCCATTTCATGACAACATATGTTCCTAGGAATGCATTCAGTTGGTTCCAATGCATCGAGAGTGGCCATAGGTTAACCTATGACCCTTATCAATGCACTTCATGACACCATATGTCCCTAAGGACCTTAGGACCCCTAGGGATGCATTTGGTTGGTTCCAATGCATCGAGAGGGGTCACAGGTTAACCTATGACCCCTATCGACACATTTCATAACAACGTATGTCTCTAGCGCCCTAGGGATGTGTTTGGTTGGTTCCAATGTATTAAGAGGTGTGACCCATTTTCATATATTTCATGACAACGTATGTCCCTAGGGGTCCTAGGGACCCTAGAGACACATTTGGTTGGTTTTAATGTATTAAGATGCATTTCATGGCAACATATGTTCCTAGCAGCCCTAGGGTCCCTAGGGACACATTTCATGGGAACATATGTCCCTAGGTGCCCTAGAGCCACTAGGGATGCATTTGGTTGGTTTTAATGCATCAAGACACATTTCATGGAAACATATGTTCCTATCAGCCCTAGGGTCCCTAGGGAAACATTTGGTTGGTTCCAATGTGTCGAGAGGGGTCATAGGTTAACCAATGACACCTATCGATGCATTCCATGACAACGTATTTCCCTAGGGGCCCTAAGACCCCTAGGGACACATTTAGTTTGTTCTAAAGCAACAAGAGGGGTCATAGGTTAACCTATAACCCCTATCAACACATTTCATGACAATGTATGTCCCTAGGGGGCCTTAGGAAACCTAGGGACGCATTTGGTCTAATTCATTGAGAGGGGTCATAGGTTAACCTATGACCCCTCTCAACACATTTCATAACAATGTATGTCCCTAGGGGTCCTAGGCCACCTAAGGATGCATTTTGTTGGTTCCAATGCATTGAGAGGGGTCATAGGTTAACCTATGACCCCTATCGACACATTTCATGACAACATATGTCCCTAGGGACACATTTGGTTGGTTCAAATGTGTCAAGAGGGGTCATAGGTTAACCAATGACCCCTCTTGACACATTTCATGACAACATATGTCCCTAAGACCCTTAGGGACATATCTTGTCATGAAATGAATCGATAGGCATCATAGGTTAACCTATGACCCCTCTGAACAACACTAGGGATGCATTTGGTTGGTTTCAATGTGTCGAGAGGGATCATAAGTTAACCTATGACCACTACTAATGCATTTCATGGCCTCATATGTCTCTAGGGGCCCTAGGACCCCTAGGGATGCATTTGGTTGGTTTCAATGTGTTGAAAAGGGTCATAGGTTAACCTATGACCCCTATCGATGCATTTCATAACAACATATGTCCCTAGGGGCCCTAGAACCCCTACAGATGCATTTTTTTGCTTTCAATGCATTGAGAGGGGTCATAGGTTAACCTATGACTGCTCACAATGCATTTCATGAAAACATATGTCCCTACGAGCCCTGGGGCCCTTAGGGACACATTTGGTTGGTCACAATGCATCAAGAACCTATGACCCATATCGATGCATTTCATGACAACGTATGTCCCTAAGGGCCTTAGGACCCCTACGGATGCATTTGGTAGGTTCTAGTGCATTGAGAGGGGTCATAGGTTAACCTATGACCCCTATTGATATATTTCATGAGAATGTATGTCCCTAAGGGCACCCCTAGGACACCTAGGGATGCATTTGGTTTGTTTTAATGCATCAAGAGGGGTCATAGGCTCTCGACACATTTCATGACAACTTATGTCCCTAGGAGTCTTAGGACCCCTAGGGATGCATTTGGTTAGTTCTAATACATCAAGAGGGGTCACAAGTTAACTTATGACCCCTATCAATTATTTTCATGACAACATATGTTCCTAGGGGCCTTAGGACCACTACGAATGCATTTGGTTGATTCGAATGCATCGAGAGGGGTCATATGTAAACCTTTAACCCTTCCTAACCAATTTCATAAAATTGTGTGTCCTAGGGCCCTTAGGGATGCATTTGGTTGGTTCAAATATGTCGAGAGGGGTCACAGGTTAACCTATAACCCGTATTGACACATTTCATGACAACATATGTCCCTAGGTGCCCTACGATCCTTACGAACGCATTTGGTTGGCTCCAATGTGTTGAGAAAGGTCATAGGTTAACCTATAAGCCCTATTGATGCATTTGATGACAACGTATGTCCCTAGGGATGCATTTGGTTGGTTCTTATGCATTGAGAGGTGTCATAAGTTAACCTATGACCCCTTTCAACACATTTCATTTGTAGGGGTCCTAGGGCCCCTAAGGAAACATTTGGTTGGTTCCAATATGTCAAGAGAGGTCAAAGGTTAAACTATGACCCCTATTGACACATTTCTTGACAAGATATGTCCTTAGGAGCCCTAGGACCTCATAGGTTAACCTATGACCTCTTTTGACACATTTCATGATAGTGTATGTCCTTAGGGATCCTAGGGTCCCTAGGGACACATTTGGTTGGTTTCAAAGCATCGAGAGGGGTCATAGGTTAACCTATGACCGCTATTGATGCATTTCATTACAACATATGTTCATAGGGGCCCTAGGGGTAGTAGGGACGCATTTGGTTGGTTTCAATGCATCGAGATTCATTTCATGACAAAATATGTCCCTAAGGGCCCTAGGGCCCCTAGCAATGCATTTGGTTGGTTCCAATGTGTCAAGAGGGGTCATAGATTAACCTATGACTCCTATAGATGCATTTCATGAAAACATATGTCCTTAGGGGCCCTAGGACCCCTAGGGATGCATTTAGTTGGTTCTAATGAATTGAAAGGGGTCATAGGTTACCCTATGACCCCTATTAACACTTTTCATGACAATGTATATCCCTAGGAGCCTTAAGATCCCTATGGATGCATTTGGTTTGTTCTAATGCATCAAGAGGGGTCATAGGTTAAACTATAACCCCTATGTATGCATTTCATGACAACATATGTCTCTAGGGGTCCTAGGCCCCCTAGGCATACACTTGGTTGGTTCTAATGCGTCAAAAGGGGTCATAAGTTAACCTATCACCCCTATTAGCGCATTACATGACAACATGTCCCTAGGGACCCTAAGATCCCTAGGGAAGCATTTGGGTAGTTCAAATGCGTCAAAAGGGGTCAGAGGTTAACCTATGATCCCTATCAATGTATTTCATGACAATGTCTATCCCTAGGGGTCCTAGGGCCCCTAGGGATGCATTTGGTTGGTTCCAATGCATTGAAAGGTGACACTTTTCATGAAAACATATGTCCCTAAGGTCCCTAGGACACCTAGCGATGCATTTGGTTGGTTTCAATGCATCGATAGGGGTCATAGGTCAACCTATGACCCCTATCAATGCATTTCATGACAACATATGTCTCAAGGGCCCCATGGAGCCCTAGGGAGGCATTTTGTTAGTTCAAATCCTTCGAGAGGAGTCATAGATTAACCTATGATTGCTCTCGACACAATTCATGACAACATATATCCCTAGGGGCCCTAGGGCCCTAGGGATGCATTTGGTTGGTTCCAATGCATTGAGAGTGGTCATAGGTTAACGTATGACCGCTATTGATGCATTTCATGACAATGTATGGATGGATTTGGTTAGTTCTAATGCATTGAGAGGGGTCATAGGTTAATCTATGACCCCTCTCAGCATATTTCATAACAATGTATGTCCCTAGGTGTGCTAGATCCCTTAGGAGTGCATTTGGTTGGTTCCAATGCCTTGAGATCGATGCATTTCATGACAACATATGTCCCTAGGGGCCCTAGGACCCCTAGGGACACATTTGGTTGGTTCTAATGTGCCGAGAGGGGTCATAAGTGAACCAATGACCCCTATCAATGTATTTAATGACAACATATGTCCCTAGGGGCTGTAGGATCCCTAGGGACACATTTTGTTAGTTCTAATGCATCGAGAGGGGTCTTAGTTTAACCTATGACCTCTCTTAATGCATTTCATGACAATGTATGTCCCTAGGGGTTTTAAGCTCCCTAGGGATGCATTTGGTTGCTTCCAATATGTCAAGAGGAGTCATAGGTTAACCTATGACTCCTATCAATGCATTTTGTGACAAAATATGTCCCTAGGGGTCCTAGGACCATGAGGAATGCATTTTTTTGGTTCGAATGAGTTGAGATTGGACATATGTTAACCTATGACCCCTTTTAATGCATTTCATGATAGCAAATGTCCCTAGCGGTTCTAGAGCCCCTAGGGACACATTTGGTTGGTTTCAATGTATTGAGAGAGGTCATAGTTTAACCTATGATTTCTATTAATGCATTTTATGACATCATATGTCGCTACGGGCCCTAGGACCTCTAGAGACACATTTGGGCGATTTCAAGACATTGAAAGGTGTCATAGGTTAACCTATTACCCATATCGATGCATTTCATGACAAAATATGTTCCTAGGGTCCTTAGGGCCCCTAAGGACATGTTTCATTGGTTCTTATGTATTGACAAGTGTCATAGGTTAACCTATGATCTGTTTCGATGCATTTCATGATAACATATGTCCCTAGGGTTTCTAAGGCCCTTAGGGACACATTTGGTTGGATCAAATACCTTGAGAGGGGTAATAGGTTAACCTATGACCCCCTATCAATGAATTTCATTATAACATATGTCCTTAGGGGCCCTAGGGATTGATTTGGTTGGTTCCAATGCATCGAGACACATTTCATGACAACATATGTCCCTAGGGGCCCTAGGGCCCCTTGGGACATATTTGGTTGGTTCTAATGCATCGAGAGGGTTATATGTTAACCTATGATCCCTATCAATGCATTTAATGACAAAATATGTCCTTATGGGCCCTAGGACACATAGGGATGCTTTCAGTTGGTTCTAATGCATTAAGAGGGATAATTGGTTAATGTATGACCCCTATCAATGTATTTCATGATAACGTATAACCCTAAGGGCCTTATGACCCCTATGGACGCATCTATTTGGTTTTAATGCATTTAGAGGGGTTATAGGTTAACCTATAAGCCCTCTCAATGTATTTTATGACAACATATGTCCCTAGTGGTCCTAGGCCCCCTAGGAATGCATTTGGTTGGTACCAATGTATCAAGAGGACTCATAGGTTAACCTATCACGTCTATCAACACATTTTATGACAACATGTCCCTAGCGGCCCTAGGACCCCTAGGGACACATTTAGTTGATTTGAATGCATCAAGAGGGGTCATTGGTTAACCTATGACCCCTATCGATGCATTTCATTACAATGTATGTCCCTAGGCATCCTAGGGCCCCTAGGGATGCATTTAGTTGGTTCCAATGAGTCTAGAGGTGATACATTTCATGACAACATATGTCCCTATGGGTCTTAGGACCCCTAAGGGTTCATTTGGTTAGTTCCAATTCTTCCAAAGGGGTTATAAGTTAACCTATGACTCCTATCAATGCATTTCATGACAACATATGTTCCTAGGGGCCATAAGACTCTTAGAGAGGCATTTAGTTGGTTTGAATGCATCAAATGGTGTCATAGGTTAACCTATGAATTCTCTTGATGCATTTCATGAAAAAAATGCCCCTAAGGGCCGTAGGGCCCTAGGCATGCATTTGGTTGGTTCCAATGCATCGAGAGTGGTCAAATGTTAACCTATGACCCCTATCAACGCATTTCATGAAAATGTATTCCCCTAGGGGCCGTAATACCCCTAGGGACACATTTGGTTTTTCTAATGCATCGAGAGGGGTCATAGGTTAAACTATGACCCTTATCAATGTATGGCAACATATATCCCAAGGTGCCCTAGGACCCCTAAGGACACATTTGGTTGGTTCTAATGCATCGAAAAGGGTCATAGGTTAACCTATAATCCCTCTCAATGCATCTTATAACAACATATGTCCCTAGGGGTCCTAGGTCCCTTAAGGATGCATTTGGTTGGTTCCAATGCCTCAATAGGGGTCATAGGTTAATCTATGACCCCTATCAATCCCTTTCATGGAAACATATGTCCTTAAGGGCCCAAGGACCCCTATGGGTGCATTTGGTTGGTTCTAATGCATCAAGAGGGGTCACAGGTTAACCTATAACATGTCTTAATGCATTTCATAACAATGTATGTCCCTAGGGATCCTAGGTCCCTTAGGAACATATTTGGTTGGTTCCAATGCATCAATAGGGGTCATAAGTTAACCTATGACCACTATCGATGCATTTCATGACTCTAAGGACGCATTTGGTTGGTTCAAATGCATCAAGAGGGGACATAGGTCAACCTATGATCCTTCTCGATGCATTTCATGACAACAAATATCCCTAGGGGTCCTAGGGCCCCTAGGGATGCATTTGGTTGATTCAAATGCATTGAGAGGGGTCATAGGTTAACATATTATGCCTATTAACACATTTCATGAAAGCATATATCCCTAGGGACCCTAAGACCCATAGAGATGCATGTGGTTGGTTATAATCTGTCGAGAGGGGTCACACATTAACCTATGATCCTTATCAATGCATTTCATGACAACATATGTCCCTAGTGGCCCTAGGACCCCTAGAGACACATTTGGTTGGTTGCAATGCATCAAGAGGGATCATAGGTTAACCTATGACCACTTTCAATGCATTTTATGACAAATTATGTGCCAAGGGACCCTAGGGCCCCTATAGACGCATTTGGTTGGTTCCAATGTGTCGAAAGGGGTCATAGGTTAACCTATGGCACCTATCAACACAATTCATGACAACTTATGTCGCTAGGGACCTTGGGACACCTAGGGACGTATTTGATTGGTTCTAATGTGTCAAGATGCTATCAATGTATTTCATAACAATGTATGTCCCTAGAGGCCCTAGGATCCCTAAGGATGCATTTGGTTAGTTTTAATGCATTGAGAGGGATCATAGGTTAACCTATGACCCCTCTCGACACATTTCATGACAACATATGTCCCTAGGGGTCTTAGGCCCCCTAGGGATGCATTTGATTGGTTCTAATGCATCAAGAGGGGAATGAATTTCATGACAACATATGTCCCTAGGGTTCCTAAGACCATTAGGAACACATTTGGTTGTTTCGAATGCATTAAGAGGGGTAATATGTTAACCTATGACCCCTATTGATGCATTTCATGACAACAAATGTTCGTAGGGGTCTTAGGCCCCCTAGGGATGCATTTGGTTGGTTTCAATGCATTGAGAGGGGTCATAGGTTAACCTATGAACCCTATTGATGCATTTCATGATAATATATGTCCTTAGGGGCCCTAGAACCCTTAGGGACACATTTGGTTGGTTTCAATGTATCGAAAGGGGTCATAGGCTATCGATGAATTTCATGACAACATATGTTCCTAGGGGCTCTAAGGCTATTAGGGGCACATTTTGTTGCTTCTTATGTATTGAGAGGTGTCATAGGTTAACCTATGACCCGTTTCAACAAATTTCATGATAACTTATGTCCCTAGGGGTCCTAGGGCCCCTAGGGACACATGTGGTTGGTTCCAATTCATCGAGAGGGGTCATAGGTTATCGATGCATTTCATGACAACATATATTCCTAGGGGCCTCAGGGGCCATAGGGACACATTTGGTTGTTTCCAATGCATCGAGATGTATTTTAGGACAAAATATGTCCCTAGGGGTCCTATGGCCCTTAGGGACACATTTTATTGGTTCCAATTTTTTGAGAGGGGTCATATGTTAACCTATGATCCCTATTAATGCATTTCATGACAATGTATGTATTTAGGGGACCTAGGACCCCTAGGGATGATTTGGTTAGTTCTAATGCATTGAGAGGGGTCATAGGTTAACTTATGACCCTTATCAATGCATTTCATGACATCATATGTCCCTAGGGGCCTTAGGACCCCCCGGGACACATTTTTTTGATTCCAATGTGTTGAGAGGGGTCATAGGTTAACTTATAACTCTTCTAGATGCATTTTATGACAACGTATGTCCCTAGGGGTCCTAGGCCCCCTAAGGATGCATTTGGTTGGTTCCATTGTGTTGAGAGGGGTCATAGGTTAACCTATCATCCCTATCAATGCATTTCATGACAACATATCCCTAGGGGCCCTAGGACCCCTAGGGATGCATTTGGTTGGTTTGAATGTGTCGAGAGGGGTCATAGGTTAACCTATGACCTCTATTGATGCATTTCATGACAACGTATGTCCCCAAGGGTCCTAGGGCCCCTAGAGATGTATTTGGTTGGTTCCAATGCATCAAGATGTGATCCATTTCATGACAACATATGTCCCTAGGGTCCCTAGGACCCCTAGAGATGCATTTGGTTGGTTCCAATGCATTGAGAGGGGTCATAACTTAACCTATGATCCCTATCGCTGCATTTCATGACAACATATGTCCCTAGGGGCCCTAGGACTCCTAGGGAGGCATTAGATTGTTTCAAATGTGTTGAGAGGTGTCATAGGTTAACCTATGATTGCTCTAACTAGATTTCATGATAATATATTTCCTTAGGGGCCCGAGGGACACATTTGGTGGTTCCAATGTGTCAAGAGGGTTGATAGGTTAACCTATGACCCCTATTGATGCATTTCATGACAACATATGTCCCTAGGTTCCCTTGGACCCCTAGGGACACATTTGGTTGGTTCTAATGCATCAAGAGGTGGCATAGCTTAACCTATGACCCCTATCAACGTATTTCATGACAACATATGTCCTTAGGGGCCCTAAGACCTCTTGAGATGCATTTGGTTGGTTCTAATGCATTGAGAGGGGTCATAGGTTAACTTGTGACCCCTTTGAGTGCATTTCATAACAACGTATGTCCCTAGGGGTCCTAGGTCCCCTAGGGCCACATTTGGTTGGTTCTAATGCATCGAGATGGGTTATAGGTTAACCTATGACCCCTATAGATGCATTTCATGACAAAATTTGTCCCTAAGGGCCCTAGGAACCCTAGGGGCACATTTGGTTAGTTTGAATGTGTCAGTCATAAGTTAAGCCATGACCCCTTTCGATGCATTTTATGACAACGTATGTCCCTAGGAGTCCTAAGGCCCCTAGGGACACATTTGGTTGGTTCAAATGCATTGAGAGGGGTCATAGGTTAACCTATTACCCCTATTTATGCATTTCATGACAATATATATTCTTAGGGGCCCTAATACCCCTAGGTACACATTTGGTTTATTCTGATGAATTGAGAGGGGTCCTAGGTTAACCTATGACCCTTGGGTAAGTACACCAAGTTGTGGTGCCAAAAAGGTGACACTATTTTTTTTTCTAACTTTCAATAGCACATATGCACTATAGTGCGCATGCGCTATGGCTTCGGTATTCCAAGCCATATTGCATATGCACTATAGTGTGTATGCACTTTTAAAAAACCTTAATTATTATAAATGGGCTACAATCCCGCAACCCATTCATTTTTTCTTCATTTTCCAACTTCCCCTCCTCATAGTGCATTTTCAAAAAAATGAAGGTTTTCACCACCCACCTTGTCAATATGGCTCCTTGCCGTCGAAGTTCAAGATCACAAGCACGCTATATGTTGTCTAACCTTCTTTTTGCATTATTTTATATGTTTTTTGTGTTATTTTTTTAGTTTTTCTTTTAAATTTATTTATTTATTTAGATTTCAATTGATTTTTTATCAAGAAATGTGAATAATGAACCAACAAATCCCCAAGAAGATCAAAACCAAAACCCTCAACAAGATCCAAACCAAAACCCTCCACAATAAAAATAACAAATTCTGCAACCTACACCAATTGGAAGACCTCCTCCTAGCACACAAGAAAACATAATAAATGAAATAGAAAGGGGAAAAATTGAATTAAAAGCACTCATTGGTACATTGAAAGATTGTGGAAAAACAAATCCAATGAGAGCTCAATTGGCATCCTCCCTTGAGTCCATTAAGACCCACATAGCTTTTGTTAGTGGTCAGTTGGATATTTGGCAAGCTAAGAGGGATGAACAGAAAATATATTATGTAGATAAATCATCATATCAAGATGTTAAAAAAAAAGATATACCAAAAGGGAAGATTTGTGCATTATTTAGAAAACTTAGTGAACAAGATATTGTTAGAGAGACAACTAAATAGTTCCCCATCCATTGGTACATACACGATGCTATTAAAAATAATTTTTGGGATAGATGGTGGATGGTTTTTGATGCCCCTCCTTGCAATAATCATGAAGTCCCAATGTATTTCTTAAAAAAATTGTATTATGAGTTTTTCTTTGGGGAGATCCCCAATTATTTTGATATATTAGACTCTCATAGTAGAGGTGGGGGGTCATCATTTGAGAGGCCAAGGGCATGTCATGAACCTAATATAGTTAGGGCATCTATGGTCAAGCCTCAAGGTGAGCATGTGACTATTCCTTTAGTTGTGAAGGAACATGTAGAGACTAGCACTCTAGGGACTATTAGTGCTTTGACACAGACCCTCATTCATGTGTACATCATGTGGATCCTTATGTACATTTGGTAGTCATGCTAGAGATGGTGCGAATGATGGGCTAGTGATTGATTAGTTCTTGAATGAGACATTTGGCATTGACACATAGGTAAATTACAATTATAATAAACTAATTTGATCACATTTCATATGTCTAGTGAATGAATAATTAATTGGCATGTATTAACATTGTTCAAAATTTAGGGTCAGAGTGTTGGCAGCCCTAGTAGCGATCTCTCAGCCCCATTTTTCACCCCGTCGACAAGTCTAGAGGTATGTATCAATTTAATCATTTAAATTAATAAATATATTTATTAAGTAATAATATGAAGGATTGACAAAAAAATTGATACATGTGCATCGGTTCTCTATAGGACCATCGACATTCACTATGGACTCCAAGCCTAGACGTGATACAAGCTTTGTAGAGGTAAATTTGTTTCATGTTAATTTAATTCATTTGATTTTATTTTTTTCATGTTTCATGTTACATATAACTTTATTGTATGACATACAATTCTTGACATCTGAGACTCCTCATTTTCGGCAGTCCATCCATCCTAGAGTGGCTGTAGCTATGGCTAGTTTATAGCCATTGACTAAGGTATGAAAGATTTTTATTGGTTTTAGTTGTTGTTTATAATTGTTAGTATGAAAATTTCTAATGTTATTTATAAGTGATTATATTGATTGAATTGTTGTAGGGTCTTGTTACACTTGATCATTCAGGAGCCTTCGAGGTGGACTTGTAGAGAAACTATATGATGACAGTAAGAAAATAATTAATTTTATGTGTCCATATATTTTATTTCAATGCAAAATAATTATTGACTCATACCTACTTTGTTTTTATTAGCTCAAGTTAGAAAAGAGCCTCAACGAGAGGATGAGGGAGCATGTGAGGAAGACCCCATCATCGCCATCATCACCCTCCACATGACAACCAAAGAGCTCTAGAGATTTGTTTCCTTCCCCTCATGGGAAGGAGAAGATATAGTTGATAGACATACATGTATAGACATTAACGAATATATATGTTGGATTTTATGTCAGTTGACATATTTGATATACATTTGATGTATACATGACATTTTATATTTGATGTATGACATTTGTTTGATGCATGCCATTATTAGACTTATGAAATTATTGGTTAATATATGATATGTTTGTTCATGTATGACATTATTGGTTATCATAATATATTGTGTTTGTTAATGTATGGCATTATTGGTTATCATTTTATATTATATGTTTGTTCATGTATGACATTATTGGTTATCATAATATATTATATGTTCCTTCATGTATGACACCCCTAGTACTCGTACCCACATACCCAAGTATTGGGTACACGTATCCCAAGTACCAGGTACTTGGTGGAGAATATCATAGCTAACGACCTTGATTGACATTTCAAAAAAAATAATCATTTTGTTTGTTTGTGTATCAGCTCATTGTTTATCAAGCTTAATTCAATACCTAATCAATTCAAAACTTTGATAGAATATTGATTAACAATAAACTTTATCACTGTTTAAGCATAAGTTTATCATTTTCAATATGTCATCATCATATGATTTATGATCTTATTCATGTTTAAAGTTTTTCTTCTCTATTATTTGTTTCTCAAGCTTAATTCAATACCTAATCAGTTTGAAATGTTGATACAATATTGATCAACAATAAACTTTATCAGTGTTAAAGCAAGAAATTTATCATTTGCAATATATCATTGTCATATGATTTATTATCTTCTTATTCGTGTTTAAACCTGCCTTCTATGTTATGCATCTAAACATTTATCATAAATTATTATTACAAACATATAACAAATTTTAAACTGAAAGCAATACATTACATTTACAAACTTTATCACTACTCTTGATTTGAAAAATCATTGTCATTACTCATAAATTTAGGTTTTCTATAAATACAAAATTATAATTAAAAATAAAATTTGACATACCCAAGTACCCCTACCCCCTATTATAAAAAATAGCTATACCCATACCTGTACCCTAAGTACCCCAAGTGCTCCCGTCCCTATGCAACCTTGTATATTATATGTGGATCTTGGTGTTTTCTATACACCTATGTGATCTATATGATCTCTTTCTACTTAGAACATCCCTTAACCTTTCCCAACCTCCTCACAAGGTTAACTGATCCAAACTTGTAGCATCCACCCCTTACTCTTCTAGGAATAGTATCCCTCCAAAGGTTTTATAGGTCTACTAGGGTACCATAGCATTCCCCACTCCAACCAAGGTTTCCATGATATCCTAAGGTGTTACTGGAACACTTGTATTGTGCTTTAATGGATAACAACAATGGTTTTGTACTCGATTTCAAGATTTCTTCACAAAAGGGCTACAAGGAGAGCCCTTAATTAGGCCTCCACCCAGATTTATAGGGCCAATAGCACCTTTGTCTCAGAGTTTCAAAACCTCTGGCCTTAAGAAAAATTGATACATAGGACCCATGCTCAAGGATTTTTATACAAGCCGTATAACAAAAATAGCAAAATTGAGGGTTTGGTAGGGTTTCTTGGCTGCTTGCAGTCCCCACTTTTAAGAAACCTTCAACACTTCATCAAGAATCCTCCTTCACAAGTTAGAACTTCCTCATACCCCTCTTGAATTCCTCAAAAGGGAAGGTCTTCATTCTTTAAGCTTTTCTCTCAAGAGCTCTTTCTTTGCTAACAATCCCTAGCCGGGCATTGCCTAGCTTGCCTAGGGCTTGGTCAAAGAATTCTTTGCAGTCACTTTCAGGGCCCTTGCTTGCATAATATAATACATTAGTTTCTGTAGCCTTAAAATATAGAAGAACATGGAATTTCCATGGTGGAGACAAGACTTACAACCCTTTCATGATAAACAACTCTAAAACTGGCAATAGACAAGTATCTTTGAAGAAATTTACAAAACCTTTCAAAACTTGGTCACAAACTATAACTAATGCATGTTGAATATAGAGGTTGCAAGTATCTAATGTTTTTGGACTATTATAGATAACTTTCATATATCTATTGCTTGACCTCATTCAATCCATGTCTCCTAGTGTAAGGCTCTACTTTCATGGCATTAATATCCTTAATAGTGTATTATGCTAGTGCTTTAAGATAATGGGATGCATGTCCCATGTTCATTTGTGACAAACTACTTTCCTAAACCTTTTTTTCTTTAACTTCTTGAATTTGATACTTTTTATACTATACAAATCATCTTTCACATCACCAACAAGAGAACCATGAACTTCATTGTTTTGACATCTTGTGGAATCCCTTTGCTCATTTAGGCTATGAATTTTTGAGTGCCTATTATCATCTTATTTAACACTACTATTGCCATAATTCTATAACTATCATATTATCCAAAGGAAAAACCTCACTATTTCAATGTCTTATCCTTAATTCTATGACAATTGCACAACTTTGGACCTCTAGATTTGTTAAGTTCTTCTTCATTAGATCACCATTCATCATAACAATATAATAATATATTGATATAGTGTAGCCTCAAAATCACCATATATCACTAGTGTACTGACATGTATGCAAAAATATTTGAAAGCCTTTGTTGAATTCTCAGTTCATGTTACGTGAAACTTGTAAATTTATTCTATTAGAGTTCAACATTGAAAAAATAAGAGTAGATAATAAGTGTCCTCTAACTACCAACCTACCACCACCTAAATGGCATTTGGAGCTCCTCTTCATAGCTTTAGAACTATGATTGTTCCTTCATGGTTATCCCTTTATGAACTAACTCACAACTTTACAACTCATTGTGGTATTTAATTGTGAGTCATCTTACACATATAGAACTAGGTGTTTTGTTAAAAGATCCTTGAAACATTTTAATTTATTACTCCTACTATAAATATTACTAAATTTCTTATGTTCTATTACACATGATTAGTAGATTTATTAAGATTATTGTCTTACTATGTCTTGTTTTTTTAAAATTCACTATCATATAATCCATTGAATTAGTTCTTATATACCTCTACCATAAAGGTTCTCCATGCTTTTTACCATATGACTATAATCTATGTGATATAGTAGTAAACTAGCTTTTAAGAGATTTTTCATTATACTTTAATCAATCATTGATCTCAATTGGACACTTTTATTCCATTTCCACATAACTACTACATAGGCTTCTCACATGTACTTTTTCACCTGTTTGGATCGAGCATTATTGTTGTGCATAGTTGAAAGAAAAATCAGAATGATTTTAAAGATTGTTATGATCATAATTTTCCACTTGACATTCTTTTACTTATTCCATCTACATAGGAAACAATTCCACTTTCTTTAACTCTACCACAAAGCCCTAGAAATGAACACGAATATTAAGTTTAATAACATGTCATTGTTTTCATGGAAATTAGTATTTTGATAAAGATTTAAGAGTTTTTTTAGGTATATTGATAGTTACACTACTACAAAGGTTTAAAAAGTTGTTCATCACATTCAGTATTGTTGCCTTGAATATTTTCCTTTGATCTCATTCCATCATAATGCCTTTACCTTATGCATTAATTATCATTAACATTGTTTTGAAAATTATAGTATCCTTTTATTTGAAAACCTTCATGAATATAATCTCCCTTAGTCTATGATGTACATCCCAACCAATCATTACTTGGAATATAACACTTTCTATAGCCTTTCTTAGGGATGTTTTGGTTTGGCATACTTGAGAACATTTGAGTGCTCAAAAATATGGGATGAGGTTGGAGATAGGGTTTACCAAGCCACCTAGAGCTAAAAAAATAGACAATTCAATCCCACGATGAAAGGTGAGAGAGATTTGATAGTTAGCAACTTTATACTGGCCAACACTACAAGTTTTAGCATCACTCGAGATGACATCGCAAAATCAAAATAGAGTAAAATCTCCAAAAAGTGAGAGAGGTTATTGTAGGTATCCACAACATGGTCCTATAAGAACTAGAATCACATCCATACATTGCACGAGCTCTGAGATGCCTTGTCAAAGATCACTGCCCTATGGCATTTAGTGACCCTTACAGACATTTCAGTTCAGCATGCCCGAGAATGTTTGAGTACTCAATGGGGTGGGATAAGCTTGGGGATAGGGTTTACCAGCCACCTAGAGCAATAGAATAGATATTTTAACCCCATGAAAAAAGGTGAGAGAAATCTGGCAGTTGGCAACTTTTTATTGGTCAACACTACAAGTTTCAACATTACTAGAGATGGCATTACAAAATCAAAACAGAGTAAGATATCCAAAAAGTGAGAGAGGTTATTGTAGGTCTTTGAAACATGCTCCTATAGGAACTAGAATCACATACATATCTCACATGAGCTCCAAGATATACCCTGTCAAAGATCATTGCCATATGGCATTTAGTGACCCTTAGGGGCATTTTGATTTGGCATGCCCGAGAATGTTTGAGCTCTCAATAGGATAGGATGAGCTTGGGGATAGGGTTTACCTGGCCACCTGAAGCTAATGGAATAGACAATTTGATCTGACAATGAAAGTTGAGAGAGATTTGACAATTGGCAACTTTGTACTGGCCAACACTACAAGTTTCAACATCACTTGAGATGGCATCACAAAATCAAAATGGAGTAAGATCTCCAAAAAGTGAGAGAGGTTATTGTATGACTCTATAACATGGTCCTATAGGAACTAGAATTGCATCCATACCTCACACGAGCTCTGAGATATGCCCCATCAAAGAATGCTGCCCTATGGTATTTAGTGACCCTTAGGGACATTTTGGTTTGGCATGCCTGAGAATGTTTGAGTGCTCAATAGGATGGGACAAGATTGGGGCTATGGTTTACCTAGGTACACGAAGCTAATGGAATAGATAGTTCGATCCAACAAACCTTTTTCCACTAAGTTGCAAATTTGAGCAACTTGTACAACTTTCAACAATGCAACTTTGCACAAAAAGTGCAATTTTTACATTTTTTACTTGATTCCACTTCCACGACTTGGGAAAGGTTCAACAACACTAAAATAACTTACTTCCAAATTCTTAGCCCTTCACCAATTCCTAAACTCCTGCAAAGTTGTTAGTATTTTTGCAATTTTGCTTTGACAACTTTTGTAATTTTTTGCAATTTTTGACATCTTAACTCCTAAATGCCTAAAACTTAACCTAATCACCCTAAGGATATTTACAACCTTCTAAGAAACATAAAAATATTTTTTTCCTTGAATAATCACCTATATTGCTCATGTTTGACCCCTTGGTTCAATTTGGCACTCTGCCTTATAATGGCACCTAGAGTCCAATTGACCTTACATCTTGGGTCTAATTACATCATTTTTCAATCATTTTTCTAATTAACAACTAGGATGACACCTATCTATTTGACTTGGTGCCCTGCATCAATGATCATCCAACTAGACAAGTTTGGAGTGCTTGGGTGCATGAAAATGCATTAAAGTTTGGTGTAGGGCACCAAGGAAAATTGGTAGAGATCC
Source organism: Cupressus sempervirens (assembly GCA_028749045.1). Classification (NCBI taxonomy): domain Eukaryota; kingdom Viridiplantae; phylum Streptophyta; class Pinopsida; order Cupressales; family Cupressaceae; genus Cupressus; species Cupressus sempervirens. The sequence goes on from CM053790.1 coordinate 691,284,227, forward strand.
TAGTTAGAAATTAGGTACAAGATTGAAAAATTTTGTAATAAGATCCAAGATGTAAGGTCAATTAGAATTTAGGTGTCAATTATAAACCTAAGTGCCAAATTGAACCAAGGGGTTAAAAATGTGAAAAATACTTGATTTTTCTAGGCAAAAGGGATTTTCATGTTTCCTATATGATTTTAGAGGTCCTTAGAATAATTTGGTTAATTTTCAAGTATTTAAAAGGTCAAATCTCAAAAATTACAAAAAATTGTAAAAGTTGTCAAGCAAAATTGCAAAAATGCTAACAACTTTGCAATTTTGTTACTTAAACATTTAAAAGTTGAAACCACCATTTGAAATGTGGTTATAACCATTGGGATGGACATATATACGTATGAGATGACCCTATAGACCTAAAGTGGTGTTGGTTGTATGGATTTGAAGTGTTTTGGAGCAATAAAACCTAATTTTTCTACCATTTTTCCTATTTCTTATTATTATACAGATGTGTACAAACTATAACATGTAAAAGAGTGATATGGTTGGATAGATATTTGAATCACCTTTCATCTACATTTGGTTTCAGATTTTTACCTATTCATTTGTGCAAGTTATTACTATTTTACTAAGGGTTGCCTGGTTAGTATTATAATGTGACTAGTTTGCATTGATGGACCTCTAACTTGCAACCCAACAGTGGGACCAGTATGATTTTCAGTGGGAGAGTTTCACATATGGTAGATTTTCAAGGGAAGAAAATGTGGTTTTCTATTTTTTATTGCAAGCCCTATGTTGAATATCACCATGTATTCAGCCCTATTTTAAAGAAGAAGTGGTCTAGAGCTCCCAAACTTATCACTGTGACCTAGGAGAAGGGTGGAATTGTTTTTTGGCATGGTGAGGAAGAGTCTCAAGTGGATGTGTTAATTCTATGACCCCATCTCTTTGCACTTTCTTTGGAAAGCCAACCTAATTAAGCCTATTAGGACTATGAACCTAGTTGGTGTTTGGGTATGCTAGAGTAGAATAAGCTCATAAGACTTTGAGATCTTCAAGATTCCAGAAAAGGGTATTTGGAAATGTTTTTTATTTTGCCACTTTGTTTGGAGATTTTGGGAGCTAACCCTTGAAAACTAGAAATAGACCTACTAGGATTCCTAGGCCTAGATTTTGGAACCAGGTCTATTGGTGGTGTTTGAACCTTGAAAGTGGATGAATCCTGGTGGGATAGGTCTATGTATGAAAAAAAAAGTCTTTTTTTGAACCCTTGAAAGCATTTTCTCTAATTTTCCCTTTTGGCCTCGTTGAGGGCTAGTGTCTCTAAAACCTAATTGTGACCCAAGTTTGCTGTGAACCCTAGGGAGAGGGTAAGACCTTGGAGAAGTGGATTCCACTTGGGAAGATAGAGGTCAGAATTAGGAAAAGACTGGTAACTTTTCTTGGTATCTCACAATGGGTTGGGTGCTGCTAGGCACTGAAAGAGGTGGTAGTAGATTGTGGCTATAGACTTTGCATCAAATTTGATGCCATAGGTATATCAGTGGGAGATCTACCTAAAAGAGGCCATAGTTTTATGTAAAATAGTCAAATTAATCATCATAAACATGGTGTAGGATCAACTAATAGGTCATGGAAGTGATTTTTTGGTCATATTTGAAGGGCCCCTAGTTTTTGGCCTTGTTTGGTGAGTGTTTCATAAAAGGCACATATAGAGAGTTGATGAGTTCAATCAAATTGAAGAATCCTCACCTTACAATCATATTAAGATACTTTACCAAGTTGTATAGTTGGAGGATAATTATTCCATAGAGTTCCTTTCTAAATGGAAGGGTTTTTATGCCTAAAATGTAGCCCATAGTGTAACAGTAGAGACTTGGTCAAAAAAACCATACCTAATCTTTTGATATGTTATAGAGAAGTGAAATATGTATCCTAATATTTAATTTATTTTCTTGATGTTATGGAAAACCGTGGAGAAAAATGCAAGAGGACAACATTTTATGCATTTTTTTCTCTTTTTACATCACCACTTTGGAAAAGTGGAAATATTACTAACCTAGTTTGAAAATCAAGTCTATTCCAGTTATCCTATTGAATAATTGTATCTTCTTTCATGCTAGTTACAACAAGATATAAGATTCACCGAGGAAAGTGACCTAAGGCTATATGGAAGAAGCATGACAATTTCTCAAGGATTTACCAATTAAATTTCTAGACATTGTTCACTTTTAGCCCAAAGGTCAAAACATACTAGACATGGTTCACAAGATAATGATCCAAATCTAGAAATCACTAAGGAAGAGATCTTACAATTTTAATAAGATAAATATTAACAAAAGCTCATGAAATTGAGCTTGGATCAAGAAAAAGATAAATGCTTCATGCATTTATTCTCTCAAGGAGTAAAATTTCCACACAACCTTAATGTTGACAACTTGATTCAAAAGGAGAAATGTTCACCTTTAGAAGTTGTTATGAAACAAATAGAAGAAATGAGAAGGAGCCTAATGTGATCAACTTGACTAATGAAATCAACTTGACCAATGACCAATGACATTCAAACTACAAAATAATATGCTTCTCCACTTGAATATTGACTCAAACAAATCTAATGACTCTAGTAGAGGTAAACTGTTATGGGTTTCCAAATCTAACTAGTGTTGAATACTTTGATATTGAATAAGAACATTACACTACCATATAACTATAAACCTTATGAACCCAAGGTTAAGCCTAAATTTTTGGAATGACAATCAGTATTGCATCTATGATAGGAATAAGGGTCATAAGACTAGAAATTATGGTGTAAACCACCTAACTTTCATTCATCAATATTTTTGTAATAAAAGCAGGGGATAGATCTCATGATCTCCCTATGACCTATCTATTTTGTTAAGGAAACAAGACCCCTTGGTGTGTTTATAAACCTTGGGCATCATTTGGTCCTAATGGATGATATGTTAGTCATTTCATATTTTTCTAAGTGTGTCTTAGAGATTTGGAAGCCTAACAAGGTTTCTAAGTGTTAATCAAGTTTAAATGAAACATTTCTTGCTATAGCGGCAAAAGTTGCTTAAAAGTTGTTAGTAACTTTTACAATTTGCTAAGCAACTTTTTGGTTTAGGAGTCCCAACAGCTCAAACCATTTAATGGTTGAGTGGAAAAGTTGGAAATAGCCTATTTAGGCTTGAGACATTCAAAAATGGACAAAGAGGGAAGATCCAATTGTAAACTTTCTTTCAAATCAATAAAATATACTCATTTCAGTGTAATTTCTTGACATTTTGCAAGTACAGTATGGAAGAATAAGGGGTGGATGATGACCTTTCTAATCTAAAAGTTGGTGCTATGTATGAAGGCTTTTGGTAGTGGTTTGAAGTATTTATAGGCATAATACAAAAATTCAATCATAAACATACTATCTGTTTGGTAATGATTTAGTATTTATGCACTCCTATGGAAATCAAAGGTCATGATTTAGTCTTGAACAAATTCATTTCTCTTCAAATCTCTTACTTGTAGCCAAGCTCGCTAAAATGTCTCTCACTCAAATCTAGACCATCTGCATGCTCCTACATCTTGACTACCAAGACCAAAGAAACTCTCTTGTTGGAATCCATAATCTTGGTTTCCCTCTTCTTTCAAGTTTATTTCAACTTGTGGGAAGAATTATTATTTTAGTAGCATCTTCAAATTAACTAACATACTACCTAGTTGTACAGAGAATTTATCCACCAAATTACTAGGAATTAAAGATCAAAATTTGAATCTTGACAAATGATAGTGAACATCTACCCATTTCATAACAATAGAACAACTTCTTTGTCTAACTACAAGGTTTGGTTCTATCTCTCTCCACAACTCAATATTCGTGTAGTGGGAGAGTAGGATGGATTGATGGTCATCTATTCTTATCATCAAGTATGTGCTTAAAAATTCTCCACTACATGAAATCAAATGCTAAGAGTAGAAATATAATTTGAGTTAACCACTTCTTTAAAAATCATTGTATACAAGGGTTGATGAATAAATGTCACTATCATTTCTTCTCAACTTTGCACCATCCTACACCTTGGCAATCGAAGACATCCATCAACCTAATATTTTTGTTTAAATTCCACGTCTTCAACAAGAATTTCTAGTGTAGGGAACTCTAACCAACTCCCATGAAATCTTGAATCTTAATTAGTATGGTTTGAGTCTTGATAGATAATGAATTAGTTATTTCATATCATGTTATTAGGTGTTCAAATTAAGGTCATGTTGACCAATTTCATGTTTTAAGCATTATGAGTCATAGTGAATAAAAAGTGGAAAAATACCATGCAAAGGCATAAATAGAATATATGATAGTATTAATATGTTATACGATGATGATAAACCTTTTAAGGTACCTAGGAAATTATATTACAACTTAAAACACAAAATATAGAAAAGGTGTAAAATTGCTAAAAAGTGCAATCAACAAATTGTGTAAAATTGAGAAAGTGTAGAAGATGAATAGTCATTAAGATGAATAGTCATTCATATTGTTAGAACTTCTTAGGAAGGTAAAGAGTTATGTTATGTTATAAATAAATGTAGTCTCATATTGAGAGAGATATAGAGTGAAGGGGAGAATTTGTGGAGAAGAGAAACAAAGTGTTTTATATGTAGTTGTTAAATGGAAATTAGTATTATAGTCCTTCTATCCTCTATTAGGAATTCGTGGTTATGATGATCTTTAAAGTTTCCTATTTATGGTGAAGAGCATAATACTTTTGTGGTTGATAGAACATTTATATGTTATCATTAAATATTATTACCAGGAATACATTACTTGCTGTTTGAATAGTAAATTCTGTAGTTTTTTAGAATATGGTGTAATAATGATTGCATATTCTCATTCATGTTGTTTAGACAGTAAATTCTATAAGTTTTTAGAATATGGTGTAATAATGATTGCATATTCTCATTCATGGAGATAGTGGAAGGTATTAACAGTTCCCATGGTTGTTCTAGTTTTTCCTCTTACTAAGTTAACATCTTAACTTGTTCCTTGTAAGGGAGATGCCCATAAATCAGAAAGTTACTTGCTGCTGCATACATTAACAGTGAATCAAAAATTGGAAAATAAAGAAAATGTAGCAGAAGTTGGTGTGTGGTCTGCATGCTTTTTGGAAGATTGCTTTTGTTCATAAGACACTAAAGAAGAATTTGAAAGAGAAGGAAAGGTGGGATATTGGAGCTTAGAAGCCAACCATAGTAATCAACAATAAAATTCTCATCAATACAAGGGTTTAACAGTTTAAAGATCTCCTCAATAATTGGGATCCGAACATAAAAAATTTGAAAGACTTTAATGAGGTAATGAAGTATATAAGTTCATTTGGTAGAGTTGATTGAGGTTGTTAAAATTCATAGTTTGAGTGAGGATTGTATGCCTAATAGCAGAGCCTAAGTCTTTGAATTATATGCTTGAATAATCAAGTCAAAATCTTAGATTTTGGAATTGAAAAAAAAAAAAGTGTAGTAAAAGGTATTAGAATCTACTTTTATTATTGGTAGATGATTTAAGGGATTTGAATTTTAACCTACATTCCAAGGTAGGCTATGAGATAGAGTAGTTTGTATTGCTGTTTTGAAGTCTCTAAGGTGTCTAAAACCTTATGAATAGTGAAGGTATGGTATTGGCAGTGACTTAATTCCTTTGGAAGCTTATAGGGAAATGGTGTTGATAAAGATCCTAGAGGTGCAAGGTGATTGAGGTGTTGTGTGGCGAGGTGTAAGGGGGTTGTTGTGTGATTTTGTGAAGGTGTAGATAGAGAGAACTAGAATAGGTGGAAGTGGCACAAGGAATAGGTCATTCACCTTGTCTCTAACCTTAGAGAATTGAAAGGGATAGCATATGTTATGCTTAGGTAGGCTTGGAAGAAGCCTAGCCTATTTTGAGAGATTTTTTGTTAAGAAACAAGTATCATCACCACCATCCTTGCATCAATTTCCCATATCTAGCTAGATCCTCAAATATATAATCACAAATAAGCATTTTAGGTAATTGTGCACATAACATAGCTCCATCCACAAAATCAAGTTTTTTCAAGAGGTCAGAATTATGAATATTGAGTTTTACACGAACATAAATTGCACAACCACCATGTCCTATACCTAAAGCCTCAATAATATTTTGTAAGAAAGATCCATATCATAATGTTCCATTCCTAGAAGCACCACGCTTGACTCCACTTAGTAATCAGTAAGAGAATTCAATGTATAAACATATTTCATATTGTGGCACTCCTTTGCTTCTTCTAAAACACGTTTCATGTCTATGCGGCTTTTTCTATTTTAGTTCCTTTTTGGTACTTTTGGAACTTGCAATTCTCTTTAATTCCAATTAATTGACTCACAAATTGTGCACCCTTTTGTATGGTAGTCTTGAGGTCCTCCATTTCACTACCAATCTATTGAAATCTCTTGTCAATAATAAAGAAACATAGAAGAGTGCATCCCTTTGTAAGCATTTTCAAGCCATCGTCCACACCTATGATTATCCTTAAGGGTGTGGATTCTTCCATACAATCACAACCTTGAAATCTTGAGACTAAGAGCGAACAAACATAACATCCTATGGTCATTCTTAAAGGATTTGACCCCCAAACTCATATATATGCTAAAAACTTGAACCTTGTGACTAGGAGTGAACCAAAGATCATACACTTTGGTCTTAGTGCTTCCAAATAGACAACATCTAAAAAATTTATAAGATGGGTTTTATAAGTTTGTGATTTGGATATAAATTTGTTTTAGAGTTTATCTAAAATAAATACAGATGACAAAACAAGTAAAAGATAAAAGCATGTTAGTCATAATATCATTATTGGTAACAATGCTCCAAATGTAAAGAATTATTTGTTTGAGCTTTTAGCAATGATCAAGTGGCTTATTGAATGGCTTGATGAGTCTTGGAAACTTCTCCCATTGTATCCTTGCTTTACTAGTTTGAAGTTTCTAGTTACATGCACACAATCATGACTTTACATCACAAAGCATTCACATTCTAACAATTTTCATGTTCTTTCATTACATTTTGTTCTAAACAACAAATTCAAAACTTTCACTTATTCAAATGACTAATCTAAAAATGGGTCCTATTAAAGAATCTAATATAAATTCAAATAATGTATCTAGATTCTAAACAAATCAAAACATAAAATCTATGATTTAAACTTATCTCATCACTTACACATAATAACAATACCCACCTTGTCAAGTGGAAAATCTTGGGGGAGAGGTTGTAGCATTGTATTTGGATCCAATTGATCACTATTTCTCTCTCTCCCTCTCTCCCTATTCAATCTAATGAACCAACTAGATCTACTCTATATTTTAATGTCTCACATATTGCCTTATGGTCTGACTCACGAACTTTCCAAAGAAACTTATTATGTGGTTTTCCACCATATTTTATCAAGTGGACATTTGATGCGACAAAAAGTTTTGAATAATGAAGAATCTTCTTCTCTATTCGCCAATCTTCGAATAACCACAAGTTAGGGTTCTTCATAGAATATTGTCTAAACCATGTGCTGATTACAACCACTGCACCGATATGGTACTCTAAACCTTCACCATCTATAACTGAGTGGTCCAATTTTTTTTTGGCTTGGACACAATGACACAAATAATAATCTATGCCTTCTTCATTGTCTTCAGGTTAATAATAGAAAAAACATGGTTTGCATGAAAAAATGTAGAAAATGCGGTCATTAATTCAGAAAATACTTAGGTAAAAGTTATAAATTTACATATTGAAATACAAAGATATATAAATATATATATTAGCAGGTTGCACTAGATTAGACAAGCAGTCAAAGTCAATACACGAATCCATCTCTACAATTTCTAGTGCTTGTGGGGGACGATAGGTGTCAATTGGGTCCAAAACCCATATATCCCATTTGTCCACCCATTGTGTTGACTCGGTCATCCCAATTTTTCTCTATACATGATGGACAATAGTATGCCATTTTTCATGTGTGGATACTCCATGAACTTGTATTAGAGCTTCTAAAAGAGTGTAACTCATGAGATCTTGTTAGTGTGCAACAATCCTCATATGGTGCAATGTTCGTATTATCTATCAACCAAAAAATTTATGAACCATAGACTCACCTTCCTTGGACTCATTCTAGCATTACATCACTGGATGATGGATTTTGCATCTGTTAATATTGCTCCATCTTTGTACTTTAGTTCTTCACAAGCTAAGGCTCTTTTGATGCATGTGCCTGCACCATCATGCTTTCCCTTTCCATGACCAACCTTTATAAAAGTTCACATATATTGAATTCTACACAACTTGTGCATCTTTCTTAACCAATAGAACATCCATGCATTTTTGAACTGAGATGCACAATTGTCTAACCAAATAATGTTTTTACGATATGTTATGTCTCTGTTAGTCAAATCTCTATAAAATAGTTGAAAACAACCATGTACAAACTCCATAGAATGTGATCGATCATTGCTAATGTAAAAATGGTACTCCCTCAAAATATTCCTATCATCCTCTGTACTTGTAGGTGAATGCATGAATGCTATGTAAACAAATATGGAAACATGTTAAGAAGTATAATACTTTGCTTGCACCTCATTTTGTCATTTTAGTGTGTAGTTCTCTACAAAGTCTACAACTGAAACAATGGTATCCATTAGAAAGGTATGCTTGCACAACTTGAATTGTAAATTGAACCATCGAGCTCTATGTGTATGCCTTGCATACTCATAAATAATATTTTCATGAAATACTTTCATGAACTCATACAATAGAATGTTTTCAATGACTAAGTCACACCTTTTACCCCGTTTTCCATCTTTTAGAGAATATGTCACTATCTTAAATTTTTTGTAATTTACTATTTCATTTCCAATTGCAGTGTAAAAGCACAAACCCATGTCACCTTTTATAAAGGAGAAGTGATATCAGAATTTAAAGTCTTCAAGCATTTGTGCTTAGAATTTGAAGATAATGTAAACTAATGAAATGTGTAAAATTGGAATAAGTATATGTCTATAGTTTTTTTTTTTTTTAAATTGAGTGAAAATTTTATTTATTTTTGAATTTTGAAAGTGTGTTATTGAATTTTTTAAAAATACTAAAAATATAGAGTTTTTTTCCTATCAAACAAATATATGCAAATTTTCATATTTTGGTTTGATTTTGGAATATGTTAGAGTTAACATGTATACCTAGTGCATTGAAAAAGAAAAATTGAAATTCGGCTAATATTTTTGAAGTTATAACTGGTCAAAGTCAAAGTTATCAAAAATTGACAGTTTTTTTTTTCTCCCGTCAAACTTTTTCCATCAAATCTACATATTTTTTAAAACAAGTTACATATTCTTGAAGAAGACTCTCTCCTCTAGTGCAGCATAATTTTTAAATTTTTTTTTTAACATGATTTACTATTTTTTTTTCTTATTTTTGAATAGACATCTTCTTGAATCTTAAGATACATACTTGTAATATTTTCAATTTATAACATATTATCCATAATCAAAATTAAAAAAGAATTATATGATCATAATCGTGACTCCGAGAATACAAAAGAATATTTTTAGTTTTAAAAAAATTCAATTTAGTAGGTCAAATTGGCCTTCAAAGTGAGATGTTTACAGAAGTTTTGATTTTTGCTTGTTTAGCTACCACATAGGCTGCCACATAGATTGTTTTGGCTGGAACTGTTCTGGCCAAAACACCTGTCGACAGAATAAATTGCCAGTGGTTAATGTCACTATTTGATATTAAAAAAAAATGTTTTTCTTTTAAAAAAAATTAAATATACAAGGATAGCGAAAATTGGAAGAGGGTTTTCAAAAGACAACTAATTTTGAAGCAATTTTCAACAACTGTTCTGCGGATTTAATCGATATTGCAAAGGATCAAATATTTTGAAGGTGCTTTTTTTCTCATCTAATTTGTTTATTTTTATGTATTATATATTGAACCATTAGCTGATATTTAGTGAAATCTAAATTTGTTTATTTTTCTTTCTATAGATTGAAATATTCAATGGGTAGTAAAAGGAAAAGATCAGGGAAATATGATAGAAAAAGAGATGACAAAATGAAAGGCCATACAAAACATTATCAAAACCAACCTACTAAAATTCTTGAACATGATGAGATTCATGAAGAAAATGAAAGTAATGAAGAGGAAGAAATTGGCAGTTCTATTGATAGAGACAAATTAGAAAGCATAAAAAATTTGATGGATTTGGAAGAAGAACTACTTTTAAATCAAATTCCATCTAAAGATATGATAAATGATAACACTATTAGAAAGCATTGTCAGAACATGTGAGATGAATATTTCAAGGATAAAAGTATATTTGGACAGACACAATTATTTGTCAAGTTATTTAGGAGAAAATATATGAGACCTGTTTTAGAGTTGTTGGGTATTGATAATAGGAAAAGCCATGCCCATAATATTAATAAAACAATAGTTGAAAACTTGCAAAATGCTTATAAAAAAATTGACAACACAACTCGAGGAGGTGATTTGAGTAATGCACACAGAGAATTGATGACTACTATATCTAGTAGAAAATTGACACATAGAAAATAGGTACGTGCAATTTTTGATGTACTACATATATCTAGAAGAACTGTCCAGAGATACATCAAGAGGACTAATATGCTAGATGATAACATTGAGAATAACTAGGTGAATATTTTTAGAGTTCCTCGAAAAGATAGGATTTCTGAAGAAGTAAAAAGACAAGTTATTAAATTTTTGACCACACACTCTCGTGTTTCTTCCAACAGGCGTGATACTATACAAATTAAAGATCAAGAAATAGGGGCCAAAATTGAACATCCAAAACATTTCATAGATATAACTCAAAGTGAATTATTTGAAGCATTCAAACAAGAATTTTCAAATGTCAAAATATGTCAGAGAATGTTTGAGAGTTTACGTCCTTCCTTTGTACGCATAAATAAGATGCGTGAAACTTGTTGTTGTAGAAATCATGTTGAATTTGGTCTACACTTGCAATCATTTAAAAAAGTTATGGCAGTACTTGATCCTAATTTGGTCATCCCTAGCAGTACAACAAAATTTGTGAGGTCCATATTATCTGATGAATTAGAAGATTTAGATGAATTCAAAGTGCAATGCATCAAAAATCAGTGTGAAGATTGTGTAGATTTACACAATTTTTTTGAAATTATGCAAGTTGAGAATATTAATGAATCCAAACTAGTTTTATGGATGAGATATGAATATGAGACATACCAAAATAATAGAGGAGATGAATCCAGAAAAATTGTATTGAAGGAGAGTGAATTGCATTATGATGGGTTCATGGCCAAGTTCTGTCCATTGATATATCCACATATCCAACATTTTCATGGTGCACGATGGCAAGCTAAACAGTTTCATGATTCCAAAAATTGTTTTCCACCTGGTTGTATACTTTTAGTTGTAGATTTTTCTGAGAATTATACATTTGCACCTCATACAGAGCTCCAAAGCCAATATTATCATTCTAAACAAGTTGTAATATTTGTGCACGTAACCTATAGACATGCACAATTTGAGGTGGATCAGATAGAAAGATTGAATGAAAATGAACACATCATCATCAAAGAGGTTCATTTCTATATTAGCGATGATAGAGTTCATGACAGGAGTTATGTGGCTTATTGTTTTGCAATGTTCTCTAAAGATCTTAGAAATCGTGGAATAAACATTTCAGAGCACTAGATTTGGTCTGATGGATGTGCAGGTTAGTATACATGAAATAGTTACACATTTATTTAACTTTATTTTAACTTATATTTATTTGGACATGTCTATTTCTATTTGATATATGTACATAGATAATTGTAGATACTTATCATGTTTCATGTTCACAGGACAATTCAAATCTGCAAAAGCATTTAATTGGTTAGCAATGCAACATGCTAGAACCAATGTTAGGTTTTTATGGAATTTCTTTGAAAGTGGACACGGAAAAGGGGAGCCTGATGGAGTAGGAATATGTATAAAATGTGCGCTTTGACAAAATGAACTTGCAGGTAAATATATGCATCTTTAAAATGTGCACGTTTAATACTCTAGTAGCATATATTTTAAATTTTATATAGACATGCATATTGTATGTACATATAGGGAATAGATTAGAGAGTGCAAATAAAATTGTTGAATGGTGCAAAGTTCATTTTGCTACTCGAGATACTAAATACAATAAGCATTACTTTTGGGAGGTGAAAGGTGAACTAAGTTATATTTATTTTTAATGTATTTTTCAAATCAAGTTGAGTTTTTAATTAAATATTTATTTTGAAATATGACAATTATTTTTTGTATTTGTAATAGATATAGATCGATCTAATCCTTACAATTGTCAAATGATTCCTGGAATTAGAAGTTCACATCAAGTGATGACTACAGGAAACCATAAACCTCCAATAATTAAAGTAAGAGAGAAAACATGTTTTTGTGATGACTGCATTAAGGACAATCTAGTGAGTGCATGTGAAAATATTGGGAATGGATATGTTTCACATTGGGATTTGAAGGAGATAGTTAGAAAGCCTCCTTTTGAAGATGTTGACATTAACATTGACATTCATGATCTTGCGTATTCAGCTAATTATGAGCACATTTTTTATTTAGTTATGGCAGGTTTGTGTGCATATATACATATATATAAATTAATATACATGTATATTTGTTTTAAAATTAATTTATATTTATTTATATTTTTATATACATGTAGGAAATATTTTTGCAGTTCAAGCCTTACTAGATAATATGGAAAATGTGGACTATTATCTTGTAAGATGCACAAAAGAAAAACACAAGTTGCTAGAAGGAACTATAGATGCTGATGAATAGTCATATCCAATTGGATCAGTTTTTATTGAAGGAACATATTATCAACAAACAAGGGTAATTGATAGTGGTATTGAATTTATTGAATACAAGCCTGGAGAAAAGGTTTTACACTACAGTAAACATGTTATAGCAACCAAATTACAATTTGAAGCAGTACAAAGAAAAGGACGTCATGGAAATCAAAAGTGGAAATTTCCTATTGAAGAACATGAAAAAATTCTAGAGATAATAAAAATTAGAGAGCATCCTAACAATACATTTTTTGTGGAGCTCTAATTTACCTATGTACTTATTGTGGAGCTCTACTTGAGTTATGCCTGTATAGCTCTTATACTTTCATATTTAATATTGACAGGATATTTGTTCTATAAATTTTTGTACATTGGATCATTTATCTTGGATATGCAAAATTAGACATGTATTGTTATTTTTATTTAAATTCAACATGGATATCTCATTTAAGACCAAGTCTCTTAGGACCTCCCCTTAAGACAACCCCTTTAGTATTTGTATGTATTTATATGTACATTGTTTATGTTTTCTTACATATGATTGTTAATGTGGTTATGTATTTATGTACATATAATTTTTATATGTTCTTATGTGATACATTCTTTATGTTCGTGTATAATCATTATGTTCTTGCATGTATTAACTTTTACTAATTAAATGTTGTAACATGCATTCTTTAAGTCATACTCTTTATATGTTCTTACATGTATATGTTACATGAACTATGTTACATATTACATACATTATACTTTATTAATTAAATGTTGTTAATTATAGTTAATTAAGAATGTATGTCATTAAATATAGTTAATTATAGTTAATTAAGACATGTCATTAAATATAGTTAATACATGATCTACATTAAATATAATTAGACTAAATATAATTAATTATACAGTTAATTAACACATGTCATTAAATATAGTTAATTATACTTAGATTAAATATATAGAACTTAATTATACTTATATTAAGACATGTCATTAAGTATAGTTAATTTAACTTAAATTAAGGCATTAAAAACAGTAACATGTATGTATAAACATGAATATTGAAAACATATACATATGTATATTAACTTTTATTAATTAAATGTTATAGTTCATGCATTCTTTCTAGGTGATCATAGTCTTTATATGTTCTTATGTACATGTATAAGTTATATTCTTATGTACATCAAGCATTAAAATTATATAGTTAATTACTCTTAGATTAAGGCATTAAGATGAATAACTATACATATACATGTCAACTTGAATATTAAAAACATGAATAATATATAGAAACATGTGCAGAACACATACATAAGTTACATAAAAGATGAAGACATCAAAAGATCAATAAAATAGACGTGTACATTAAAATATCAATAACATACATGTGCATATATCTAGAGAATATAATGTACCCATATCAAATGTATAAAAATAGATCATGTATCAAATGTCTAGAAATAACATATATAAAACATCAAAATCTCCATATAAACATGTATCTGGAAATAACATATAAAACATCATTTAGTGTCCATGATATAAACACGTATCTAGAAATAACATATAAAACATCAAAGTGTCCATATAAACCATGTATCTGAAAATAACATATAAGACATCAAAGTGTTTGGAAATAAAATGTATGCATATGAAAATAACATATCAAACATCAAACTGTCCATATAAATATGTATCTAGACATAACATGTGTGTAATAAAATAAAAGGCCACATATGATCTAATTAGCTACATCCCCCCTCTTGATCTTGGGCCTTGTCCCCAAAAGGGTCTATCAGTTACATCTGAACCCTATGTCAAGTGATAACTTGAACCATTTAATTATGTGTACAGACAAATTATATCAAGATCTACATGTATATAAATCATCTATATATATATATATATGTATATATATATATGTATATATATATATATATGTGTATATATATATATATATATGTATATATATATATATATGTATATATATATATATATGTATATATATATATATATACATATATATATATATACATATATATATATGTGTATATTTATATGTATATATACATATATGTATATATATATACATATAGATATACACATATATGTATATATACATATATATATATATATACATATATACATATATACATATATGTATGTATATATACATATATGTATATATATATATATATATATATAAATATATATATAAAAATTGTAACATACCTAGGACTCACGACGTGTAGGATCTATCGGTGTCTGCAGATCAGCAAAACGTAACATACTATCACTCAAACCCTATAACACATACACAAACAAAAAAATATACATTAATTTAAACATATAGACATATTATTTACTATAATAAAAATAAATCTAAACATATAGAGATATTTACCGTAGCATTATGTAATGCTCTATCGATCTGACTGATATCTGAATCATGTAATGAAAAATAGTATAAGCATCCAAGTCAATAGTGCGGCCCTGATCTAAAAGCATGGAAGTAAATACACCAGGCTATCTGGCACTGAGATCCTAAGTAGGGGGGGTGGGGGGGTGTTGTAGGGTCTTAAGTAGTTGGGGTTGGTGTTGTGGTCTAGGCCTGTGTAGCAGTAGGAGCAATAGAAGGTTCAAGAATGTCCTCCTGTCTGTGTGAATCCTCTGGGACTGTTGTACGTGACAAAATATGTCTAATCTGAGAGCTCATGTCATGAAGTGGAATCCTTGAGAGTGTAGATAATGCTTGATATGCATCTAAAAGATCAGATGCTAAATATGATGCCAAACAATGCAATGCATCCACCTCTAAGACTGCAGAAATGTCTTTAGGAGAACGTATGTATGCAACTCCATAATCATCATCAACAGGTGTGCTAGATGATGCAGTTGTGGGAGTGGTACCTCGAGACCATAGCATATATCTACCACATCGATCAGAAGAAATCTCATGTAACTGTGTGGCGACAGTGGTGATGCTTGAAAAAATCTATGTCCTAATTGTGTCATCAGGAACAGTCTCACCTGCAGTAGCCATTTGTGGACCTCTCGGCATAACCAAAAGGTTGGACCCACCATTGCCCATTTGGTAATGGGCATAGGAGTGTCTGCGGGTCTAAATCTGTCAAAAAGTCTCCCTTGACCCTGCCCAACATACCCTAGATAATCTATATAGTCAACATCATAGTGTAAATGAAATTCTGCAAATAATTGTTTGCAGAAATATAGAGGGAACTCATCCTTCTGTGGCCATCTATGATGAGTAGCCAACCAACAAGGATACATCAATGGTGCGATGAGTGGATCAGTACACTTTGTCATAGAGTAGCCTTTCACTTTGCAATGATCTGTATAAGATGGAAATATGGATTTCACCAAGCCAATGGAATCCTCAGCGTCAATCTTTGTTTAGTTCATAGTGCCAGTGACACTGTGAGATAAAGAAGACTAAAATGTCTCAATGCTCATATCATCAAAAGGGTTGTATGATTCAACTGTCTGAATCATACGAAATAAATCCTCTCGCATCGCTATGATCATCTCCCTATTAGGAAGGGTGGTATAAGAGGAAAGTGAGGTATCCAAAACCTACATAGCACGAGATAATCTTGCAACTATATCTCTAAATAATTGTTGTCTATCATGAGTGGAGGAGGTCGATCTACGTGCTATACCAAACTCAGCACTCCACCCCCACCACGAACACTGGCATCCCCTAAGGATACAGGAGCACGATCCCCAAAATTGGATGGCATTATGTATATATGAAAATAAATATGAGGATATGAATGTGAAGCTACAAGAGTGATAAATATCTAGAGATCTGCACATGCATATATATATATATATATATATATATATATATATATATATATATATATATATATATATATATATATATATATATATATATATATATATATATATATATATATATATATATATATATATATATATATATATATATATATATATATATATATATATATATATATATACAGATATAAACATACAACTGTATTTAAATTAAAATAATTAAAAGTTAAATTTAATTTGAAACACATGTACATATAAATACACAACATTAAATGTATGGTGCTAAATTCGATCATGTAACATACATATGTATTTTTAAAAAAATTATCTTAGAGACCATATCTAATGTACATTGTAACGTGCTCATGCAAATGTGAAAAATAAATATTCGTACATGTATGTGTATATGCAATAAAAAAAAAAAAAAATTCTTGATTAAATGATAACGAAGTGTACACATGTATACATGCAATAAAAAAATATAATTCTTGACTAAATTCTAGATTTTTATGTAAATGCTCTGATGATTATGGGGAGTGTAGATGAGAGTTAGGACATAGGGATAGAAAAATTTGTTACTAGATAAGTAAATGAATTTAGTTAGCAAATGTTAGTTTACAATTTAGAACTCATGACTTAATTTAGTAGTTTGAATTGGAGTTAAGAATGTTAATAAAGTAAATGGGATATAGTTTTATTAAGGTTGATAGTAAGGTCAGTCTATTATGTGCTAGTAAACATATGAATACCTATTACAACCTATAACAGACGTAATGACCTAGTAGGAGTCCCTAGGTCCCCTTAACATATATATGGATAAAAATACCTAGAAATGTATCATAATAGGTCGTTATGTGTCATTTGGTAATGTAAGAATCATCATTACCTAATAACACCTATTATATCCTAATAATACATATTAAGACTTATTAGAACCTATAAAAAATAGTATGACCTATTATGACTCCTATGTCCCCTTAAGACACACATGTATGGATAACGTACTAAAAGACGTAGTTGACATAAGCGATCTTAATGTGTTTTTTGGTAATGTAAGACTCATTATTACCTGACAATACCTATTATGTGCTAGTAAACATATGAATACCCATTACAACATATAACAGATGTAATGACCTAGTAGGAGTCCCTAGGTCCCCTTAACATATATATATGGATAAAAACACCTAGAAATGTATAATAAGAGGTCATTATGTGTCATTGGTAATGTAAGAATCATCATTAGGTCTAATAAGACCTATTATATCCTAATAATACATATTAAGACTTATTACAACCTATAAAAAATAGTATGACCTATTATGACTCCTATGTCCCCTTAAGACACACATGTATGGATAACATACTGAAAAATGCAACATAAGTGATCTTAATGTGTTGTTTGGTAATGTAAGACTCATTATTACCTGATAATACCTATTATGTGCTAGTAAACATATGAATACCTATTAGAACCTATAACAGACGTAATGACCTAGTAGGAGTCCCTAGGTCCCCTTAACATATATATGGATAAAAATACCTAGAAATGTATCATGAGGTCATTAGGTGTCATTTGGTAATGTAAGAATCATCATTACCTAATAAGACCTATTATATCCTAATAATACATATTAAGACTTATTAGAACCTATAAAAAATAGTATGACCTATTACGACTCCTCTGTCCCCTTAAGACATAGATGCATGGATAACGTACCTAAAAACATATCATTTAACTGATCTTAATGTGTTGTTTGGTAATGTAAGACTCATTATTACCTAAAAATAACTAGTTGTTCAAATTAACATCATCAATATCTAAGTGTGGTTCATTCGGTCAGTAGAGGGCCTATGTTATGGTTAGAATGTGGTATGGGTTATGATTGTATTTAATATAAGGTTATGTTAGAAGGTGTATTTAATGTCAAAATTAATTTCACCATAAGATATTATTGTTTCACCTCTAGATCCATCAAGTTATGTTAGAAATTGGACAATGTCCCCTAAAGGTTTGCTACATTTTTTACTTAAATTTTTCTACATGTTTACCTCATGTTTTTCTATATTTTTTAACTTTTTGTTTTTACATTTTAACCTAATGTTTTTCCTAATGTTTTTCTAATGTTTTAATATGTTTTTATCTCATGTTTAACTACATTTTTGCTAATAAATTAATTTAAATACCATTCTAAAACAATCTAAAATAATTTAAACATATTAAAAAATAAACAATTTTAAGTATTTCACTCACAAAATAGGTCAAAAACAACTACTTTAAGTACAATTAACACCTATTAATTAAAAAATACATTAAAAAACTATTAAAAAATGGGAAGGAAAAAACCACTAACTAGTTACAACCGAAACACTTGACCCGCTCTCCAGAAATCTAGGAACCGCAATAGTGACAATGATAGCCGAAAGAGGTTTACGGCAGTTTTATTGCGGCTTAGGGTTTTGACCGTAATCGTTCCGGCCGAATGGGTTTCAATCGGAATGGTACAAGCCATGTAGGCACACGAAACTGCCACGTATGTTTGGCCATAACCATTTTGGCTGAAACCATTCTGGCCAAAAGCCTTCCGGTTGAAACACCCAAGGATATCATAGAGGGTGACACAAATTTGTGCTTTTACCCACATGTGTGCTATCCATATGTTCACAAGTTGATAAAAGTTGCAAAAAACTAAAAAATAAGCATGTACCATCCAATCATGATGCTTTTTAAAATTGTTGGCCATCCCCTATTTCACATAAAATGTTGGATATAAATTTCTTTGAAGATCTTGGTGGCTCATTCATGTCACAATCTTGCAAAACAAGCTTAGAATGCAAAAACACACATATATGCCTAAAAACATCAAAATGGTTATAAAATTCAATATTTACCCTAAAACAACAAGTTGTGCATGTGTGATTTATCTTCACATAAAAAGGTTTACCCATCCCAAAAAATCTTTGACTTATTTGAATTTGAGGATACATACCAATAAATTTTGCAAAATATTGTGTTTGAGTTGAGTCCAAAAAATGTTTCGCATGTGGGTCATGATTTTGGCTACCAATCCTCCTTCTTACAACATCTCTTTGATTAGGGGAAACATGTGTGTTATTTTTCCAGCAATCTTCAATCAATGATTTCAAAGCTTCACTAATTTCTTTATCCTTTCATGGTAGTCTACCACTAAATGTCCATAACTCATTTTTTGTTAGATCTTCCAATCTCTCACACCTTAGCATGGCTCTCCTTAGAGTACCTCTACCAATTTTCAATGTTTTGCTTATCTTTCTCATGACTCAAGCTTTCTTCATTTGGGTACTTACTATTGTCAATGTAAGTACTCGCCATGTGATATTACTATCTTTGGTGCATGATTTAGAACCCACTTTGTCATAAGCATTCATTAGATTCTTTAAAATGTTTTTGTCATTTGAATTGTCCATCGTTCTTAGAACAAGAATCTTCATGTTAGGCCTAAATTTATAAATTCCTCATCATTTTAAAAAATAATTGGCATTGACCTGTAATATTTAATTCTTTAAAGAATAATCTCTACGTACGATTAATTTTTCTTTGACAAGTACACTTGCTAATCTTGTCAGGCATTGATTTCAAAATGTTAGTATCAATATTAGTCAAATATTTTGGTCTTCTAAAATGAATTCTAGAAGGTGTTATAATCTCTTCCATTCCCTCAACATTTTGAATATCAACATAAGGTTGAGTGTTTTGTGCACCTTTAATCAAAGATGATGTGCCTTAGCAATAAGATGCAAAATATGGAATATCACCTACTTGATATGTTGATGTTGTGCCTTCAACATGACATGATGGAGTGTCTATATCGTAAGATCTATAAATTAGTGTCTCTTCAACATAAGAGGATGATATGACTCCAACATTGGAAGATGGTGTAGCTTCACAATTCAATTGTCTTCTTGAGCATAATAGTCTCATTTGTTCTCTTTGTCTTTGAAATTCTTTCTCTTTGTTTCTTTGTATCAGTGGTTCTTGATCCTCTTCGAAAGTCAATTCTTCGTTATTGCTTTGCAAGTTTCTTTGTTCACGTAGTAGTTTCATTTTATCTCTTTTAATTACCAAATCTCTCTCCTTATCTTCATTTGTTTGAGTTTTTGGTTTCTTCCTTGGCATGATGATGATTTCTACATGTCAAATTATTCAAACATCTAAATTACTTACAATTTGTAAATTAAAATTATTTCAATGAATACACAATATATGTCAAACAACTTGCCAAATTTCTAACCATTTCCAAATAACAATTCTTCAAACATACAATTTTCAATGAATTCACTATATATTAAACAACTTATCAAATTATAATCAAATTTGTCTATATATATCAACAATCAATATTTAAAAAGGACTACACTAACCTTTTCTATAGAAGGAATATTCAAAAAGCCGATCCAATGATTGAATTTGGTGTTTACTAGCTTCAAAAAGTCTTCAAATAATGTTTTCTAACTTCCAACAACTTGAAACCCATGTTTTCTATTGAAACAATAGAATGCACAATAGAAAAAAAGAAGAATATGGATCAAAAGGGACCCAAACTTGCTTTGTGACCCTTTTTGGTGATTTCACATAGTGGGTACACATTATTAAACACATATGCACTATAGTGCATACACACTATGTCAAAACACATCTCTCCCTATCCCACCATCCCCCATCCCCTACTCTCTCTCTCCCCCTACTCTCTTTCTCCTCTCCCATTCCCTAATCTCTTTCACTCTCCCTCTCCCATTGCCTACTCTCTCTCTCTCTCTCTCTCTCTCTCTCTCTCTCTCTCTCAATCTCTATCCTCTCCCGTCCAATACTCTCTCTCCTCTCCCATCCACTACTCTCTCTCTCTCTCTCTCTCTCTCTCTCTCTCTCCCCTCTTCCATCCCCTACTCTCTCTTGCTCTCCCTCTCCCATCACCTACTCTCTCTCACCCTCTCTCCTCTCCCATCCCCTACACTCTTTGTCTCACACACTCTCATCCCCCCTCTCTCTCTTGGGCTACTCTCTCTCCCCCCTCTCCCATCCCCTACTCTCTCTCTCTCTATCTCTCTCCCCCTATTTTCTCTCTCCTCTCCCATCCCCTATTCTCTCTCACTCCCTACTCTCTCCCCTCTCCCATCCCCTACTCTCTCTCTCTTGCTCTCCCTCTCCCACTACCTACTCTCTCTCCCTACTCTCTCTCCCCTCTCCCATCCCATGCTCTCTCTCTCCCTACTCTCTCCCCTCTTCCATCCACTACTCTCTCTCTCTCTTGCTCTCCCTCTCCCACTACCTACTCTCTCTCTCTCACCCTCTCTCCTCTCCCATTCCCTACTCTCTCTCCCATCCCCTACTCTCTCTCACTCTCCCTATCTTACTCGCTCTCCCATTGCCTACTCTCTCTCTCTCTCTCTCTCTCTCTCACACACACACACACACACACACACACACACATCCGCTACTCTCTCTCAATCTCTCTAAGATCTCCCATCCCCTACTCTCTCTCTCTCTCTCTCTCTCTCTCTCCTCTCCCATCCCCTACTCTCTAGATCTCTCACACACACTCCCATCCCCCGTCTCTCTCTTCCTCTCCCACCGCTTACTATATCTCTCTCACTCTCTCTCTCTACTCTCTCTCTCTCTCCCATCCCCTACTCTCACTCTCTCTCTCTCCCATTCTATTCTCTCTCTATGCCACCCCTACTTTCTCACTCTCTCACACTCTCTCCCATCCCATCCTTTCTCTCTCACACATACTCCCATCCCCCCCTCTCTCTCCCTCTCCCACTCCTTCTCCCACTACCTACTCTCTCTCCCCCTCTCTCACTCCTTCTCCCACCACATTCTCTCTCCCATCTGTTACTCTCTCTCTCTCTCTCTATCTCTCTCTCTCTCGGGCTACTCTCTCTCCCCTCTCCCATCCCCTACTCTCTAAATCTCTCACACACACTACCATCCCCCCCTCTCTCTCCCTCTCCCATTCCCTCTCCCACCACCTACTATCTCTCTCTCTCACTCTCTCCCCCCCTCTCTACTATCTCTCTCTCCCATCCCCTACTCTCACTCTCTCTCTCCCATCCCCTACTCTCTCTCACACTCTCTCCCATCCCCTAATCTCTCTCTACCATCCCATACTCTCTCTCTACCACTCCCTACTCTCTCTCACACTCTCATACTCTCTCTCCCATCCCCTACTCTCTCTGTTACACACATTCTCATTCCCCCTTTCTCTCTCCCTCTCCCACTACCTACTCTCTCTCTACCATCCACTAGTCCCTCTCTCTCCCCTCTCCCATCCCCTACTCTCTTTTTCACAGACATACACTCCCATCCCCCCTCTCTCTCCTCTCCCATCCCCTACTCTCTAGATCTCTCACACACACTCCCATCCCCATGCTCTCTCTCCCTCTTCCACCATCTACTATCTCTCTCTATCTCACTCTCTCTCTCTCCCTTGCTACTCCAGTATCTCTCCCATCCCCTACTCTCACTCTCTCTCTCCCATCCCCTAGTCTCTCTCACACTCTCTCCCATTCCCTACTCTCACTCTCTCCCATCCCATACTCTCTCTTTGCCACTCCCTACTCTCTCTCACACTCTCATACTCTCTCCCATCCCCTACTCTCTCTCTCTCTCACACACACACACACACACACACACACACACACATTCCCATTCCCCCCCCCTCTCTCTCCCTCTCCCACTCCCTCTCCCACTCCCTCTCCCACTCCCTCTCCCATCGCCTACTCTCTCTCCCCCATCCCCTACTCTCTCTTCCCTCTCCCATCCCCTACTCTCTCTCTTTCACACACCCACACACTCCCATCCTCCCTCTCTCTCCTCTCCCATCCCCTACTCTCTAGATCTCTGACACACACTCTCGTCCCCCCTCTCTCTCCCTCTCCCACTCCCTCTCCCACTGCCTACTCTCTCTCTCTCTCTCTCTCTCTCTCTCTCTCTCTCCCCTCTCTACTCATCCCCTACTCTCACTCTCTCTTCCATCCCCTACTCTCTCTGCCACCCCTACTCTCTCTCACACCCTTACACTCGCCTATCCCCTACTCTCTCTCTTACACACACTCCCATCCCTCTCTCCCTCTCCCTCTCCCACTCTCTTTCCCACCACCTACCCTCTCTCTCCCATCCCCTACTCTCTCTCTCTCTCTCTCTCTCTCTCTCTCTCTCTCTCTCTCTCCCCTCTCCCATCCCCTACTCTCTCTTTCACACACACACACCCATCCCCCCTCTTTGTCTCTCCTCTCCCATCCCCTACTCTGTCTCTCACTCCCTCTCCCTCTCCCACTCTGTTTCCCACCACCTTCTCTCTCTCTCTCTCTCTCTCTCTCTCTCTCTCTCTCTCTTACACACATTTCCATCCCCCCTCTTTCTCCCTCTCCCACTCCCTCTCCCACCACCTACTCTCTCTCTCCCATCCCCTACTCTCTGTCTCCCCTCTCCCCCATTCCCTACTCTCTCTCTTTCACACACATGCACTCCCGTCCTCCTCTCTCTTGCTCTCCCTCTCCCACTCTTTCTCCCACCGCCTACTCTCTCTCTCTTTCTCTCCCTCATCCACTACTCTTAATCTCTCTCTCCCCCATGCCCTATTCTCAATCTCTCTCTCCCATCCTATATAATCTCACTCTCTCCCATGCCCTACTCTCTCTCACACACACACTCCCATCCTCCTCTCTCTCTCTCTCCCTCTCTCACTCCCTCTCTCATTACCTACTCTCTCTCTACCATCCTGTAATCTCAATCTCTCTTTCCCATCAAATACTCTCTCTACCACCCCTACTCACTCTCTCACATTTCCTCTCTCTCCCATCCCCTACTCTCAATCTCTCTCTCCCATCCTGTACTCTCTCTTTGTCACCCCTACTCTCTCTTACACTTCATCTCTCTCCCATCCTGTACTCTCTCTGCCACCCCTACTCTCTCCCATCCCCTACTCTCTCTCTCCCCTCTCCCATCCCCTACTCTCTCTCTCTCTCTCTCTCACACACACACACACACACACACACACAAACACACACACATCCCCCCCCCCCCCCCCCTCTCTCACTCTTACTTTTCCCCTCTTCTTCCCTCTCTATGCACTATTTAGGTCTCAATAGTGCATGTGCAATGCACACTATAGCACACATGTGCTTTTGAGACCCAAATTTAAAATTCTTTAAATAGTACGTGTGCGCTATAGTGTGTACACACTACATGGCATAAAAACTATTCAAACCTTTGAATTCTACCAAGAGTAAGGCTTGGTTTTGTCTTAGGGATCCAACCCAAAGATTTGGAGTCTATAAATTGGACTGAGACATGTTTTGCTACAAACATACAAAAAATGATTGATTTTTCTTATATGCTCTCCTTCAAGATTCCTCGTGGTTGAGCAATGATAAGATTAGGTTACATGACATTTTAGGCCTTTGTGTTACCTATATAACCATATAATTAATTTTTAATCTGAACTATTTCAAGCCTTTCATCTATAATTTCTTTTGAATGTATGTCCATTTTTTTTTCAAAAACCAGCATGTACTGCTTGGGCTGTAGATTTTAGCTCATTCATTGAATTTTGCAACAACATAGTTTTAGAAACAAGACTCCATTCTACACATCTCAAAAAAATAAGTTTTGATTATAGATCAGTTTTCAATCATTTCTAGGGGGAGCACACAGATATTTCGCATTTTTGGGATATGTCTAGTTAAAAAAATCATAAAAAATAAAATACACATTATAAAATTACCCAAAAAATCTGGGATAAACTACATAGTGTTAAGTAAATTTTGACTAGAGTGATTAAAGAATTTTTAAAAAAAAAGTTAAAATTTTAGGGGGACCACACTTTGTATTGTGTTATATTTTTTTGAAATAAAAAATACCACTTTTTGTGGCCCCCTTTTTTGAGGACCTAAAACTAAACCATTTAAAAAAAAAATTAGTAGTTTAGAAACTAGATTCAAAGGACTACTACTTTTATTTTTGTGATATCTTAAAATTTTAAGCATAATTATCTTCAAATTCTTATTGAAGTTCAAAAATTGTTGATTTCAAAAAAAAAGTGTCCACTTATAACCCCCTTTTGGCACCACAACTTGGTGCACTTACCCCCCTATAAAATCATTTCATGACAATATATGTCCCTAGTGGCCCTAGGACCCTTAGGGATGGATCTGGTTGGTTCCAATGTGTTGAGAGGGGTCATAGGTTAACCTATGATAACTCTCAATGCATTTCATGACAACATGTGTCCCTAGGGACCCTAGGGTCCATAGGGACACATTTTCTTGTTTCTAATGCATCAAGAGGGGTCATAGGTATCGACACATTTCATGACAATGTATGTCCCTAGGGGCCCTAGGATCCCTAGCGATGCATTTGGTTGGTTCTAATGCATTGGGAGTGGTCATAGGTTAACCTATAAACCCTATCAATGCATTTCATGACAACGTATGTTCCTAGGGACACATTTGGTTGGTTTCAATGTGTCAAGAGGGATCATAGGTTAACCTATGACCCCTATTGAGACATTTCATGACAACATTGGTTGGTTCCAATGCATCGAGAGGGGTCATAGGTTAAGCTATGACCCCTATCGATGCATTTCATGACAACATATGTCACTAGGGGCCCTAGGGCCCCTAAGGATGCATTTGGTTGGTTCTAATGCGTCGAGAGGTGTCATAGGTTAACCTATGACCCCTTTTGATGCATTTCATGACAATGTAGTCCCTAAGGGCCCTAGGGCCCCTAGGGATGCATTTGGTTGGTTCCAATGTGTCAAGAGGGGTCATAGGTTAGCCTATGACCCCTATCAACACATTTCATGACAACATATGTCCCTAAGGGCCTTAGGGCCCCTAGGGTGCATTTGGTTAGTTCCAATGCATTGACAGGGGTCATAGGTTAACCTATGACCCCTATCGATGCATTTCATGACAACATATGTCCCTAGGGCCCCTAGGGGTGCATTTGCTTGGTTCTAGTGCATCAAGAGGTGTCATAGGCTAACCTATGATCTCTTTCAATGCATTTTATGACAACGTATCTCCCTAGGGGTCCTAGAGCCCCTAGGGATGCATTTGGTTGGTTCTAATGCATCAAGAGGGGTCATAGGTTAATCTATGACTCTTCTCGATGCATTTCATGACAACATATGTTTCTAGGGGCCCTAGAACCCCTAGGGACCCATTTGGTTGGTTCCAATGTGTCGAGAGGTGTCATAGGTTAATCTATGACCCCTCTTGACATATTTCATGACAGCATATGTCCCTAGGGGCCCTAGGACCCCTAGGGACACATTGGGAATGTGTCGAAAGTGGTGACTAGGGTCCCTAGGGACATATGTCGTCTTGAAAATCATTTCATGACAATATTATTTTTAATAATAAGATAATATTGTATATTTTAATATAATAATAATATATTATTAAATTATATAACAATAATAATCATATATATATATTAATAGATTATATATTTAATAATAACAATAAACATATATACTATTATATCTAATAATAATCATATAATATTACTATATCTATTTAATAATAATATTTATCATATATATTACTATATTATATTTAGTTATAATAATAATAATTACATTTATAACTATATTATATTTTATAATAATAATCATACATATTACTATATATAATAATATTTATAATCATATATAATAATAATAGTTAATAGTAATAATCATAATCATATGTAATAATAATATTAATGCCCACACTTCCCGTAAATAAATTTCCTCTAAAACCTTCTATAGCTTCCCTCTAAAACTTTCCTCTCAAATTTCTATCCAAAATTCCCAATTGAAAATTTGCAATAATTGGATACTTGATTTCATATCAGGTATCCTATTTCAAATTGGATACTCGATTTGACTTCGGATATCCAATTAGGCTCAGTATTTACCAAGTCTATTTGGTCAACCCAAAAAATGTGTTTCAGAAGGGTTTCAGTAACACTCAAACTTTGGGTAGCCATCTGACAATGTTATTTTCATCGAAATTGAATGAAATGAAAAGGGTTTTATTATAGCATTATCAAGATTCCATTGATATAATTGTTGTCAAACTCTAAGTTTGATAAGTATTTATTATTTAGTTTTCAATGAAGATGATTGTAAAGTGTTGATTGACATACTGATTGAAAAATAGCTATAACTTTCAAATGGTATAACATTTTTTAATTCCAAAAGTTGTGTCACATTCTATGCTTCACCTAGTATAAGGAAAAAAAATTATTTTGGTAAAGTTTTGAATTAGTTAAGGTGGTCAAACACAGGAGTGTTTTTTTTTCTCAAAAATTTTTAGTAGAAAATTCATATTTAATTATTTATTTGAAATAAAAATACCCAAAAATATGCTTCACATCCAAGTGTGAGTTTACTTTTTATATCTATAATTATATTAAAAAATATTATTATTTGATTTTGATCAAAGTGGTCAGACATACACCTAATTTTTATTTATGCCCTAAAATTTTTGTAGTATTGCATTAAAATCCAAACTTTTGACCAATCAAATATCTTTTTTTCCATATAAGGGCTAGTAGTTTAGAAACTAAATTCAATTTCCTATAGATTATTTTCTTACAACATTTTGATATAAAGTCAAGAAGGACTTTAAAATTATGTGTCAATTTGACATAACCCTAATTTGCTAATTTTTCACTGCCACTTAAGGCCATAGTTTGGTTGACCACGATCTTACATATACCCTAATTCTTTTCATCTTTAACACCATATATAATTGACTTGTACTTTCCAAAAGAAGCTAGTGTTTTACCAATTTCATGTGTGCTATCTATATGTAGTCATCTATGTAACTTAACATGGACCCTACAACAACATGTTGTGCATGTATGGTTTATCTTAACATAGAATGGTTTGGTCATCTCAAAAAAACTTTCACTAATTTTAACTTGAGGAAGTATTCAAAGAAACATTTCATAAAATTGTGTTTGAGTCATATCCAAACACAGTTTTGCATGTGGCTCATGGTTTATTTTTCCAATTCATCTTATGATGACATCTTTTTGGTTTGGTGAAGCCCTTGTGTTGTCATGTCAACATTTTTCAATTAATGTTTTTAGTGCATCAATAATAACCTTATCCTTACATGGGATTCTACCTTGGAATGAACAAAAAGAAGTATTTTTAGAATCCTCAATTTTCTCTTTCCTCTCTAAGGTTTTGACTAACATTGTTTTACTTATCCTTATTTACTCACTTTTTTTCTTATTATATGAGATTTTATCATATCCTTTCCAATTATGGTTGATGTGAGGACACATCAAATGGCATTAGCATCTTGACTATGAGATTTTAAACATAAGTATTTGTATGAATCAAAGATATTTCTAACAATACTTCTTTCTCTACTATTTTTATATGTTTTTAATCACAAAATTCTCATTGTGACTATAAATTTCAGATTTTTAAGCATTTCAAAAACAAGTTGGCATCTTCCCCTTAGATTTAATTTTTTAAAATAGTTATTATAAATCTTTTAAACTATTATTCTACAATTTCTTTCAAACACTTTATCATGCATTGGCTTCAAAAAAAATTCATCAATGTTTATTAGAAATTTTTTTCCTACAAATTATTCTAGGAGATGTTGATGTAGGTGCATGATCTATATTTTAATTGCTTGCATTATGTACATTCATTATGTCAACTTGAGATGTTGCATTAGGTGCATTAGTTTAAGTAGGTGTATTTTTCATAATCATTTCAATTGGAGGATGTTGAATATTTTTTATTTATTGAATTAGGTGCATTTGTGACATCAATATCGATAGGTGCATGTTTAGGATTTTCATTTTCTACATTAGGTGCATTGATCATGCCAATTTAAATTGTTATATTTTAGTCAGTTACATTGTGTAAATTTGATGATGTTCCTTCACTAAATTTCCTCATATGCTCCCTTGTTTGTGACATTGTTGCCTCTCATTTTTCAATCATTCCTCTCTTGTTATTTCCTATGATTATAGATCCAAATTTCCCTATAGACAATAAAATGAACAAAATACAAAATCAAATTAAAAAAAATATTGCATCTCTATTTTAAGTTGAATGAAAAGATACAAACATAAATGAACACGTTGACACAAGAAATTGGGCCAAATCAATCATTTCCAAGAAAATTAGACTAAATATTTTCATGTGTTGCAAATAAACATGTGAAACAATAGTAGGACCTTGTGGGCAACAATGAAATAGTATAATAGTAATTGACATGTTTATATATTAACTCCTTTTAGTAACCTAATCAGGTTATGCATAGTTTGATTGGGTTATAAAGTCTTGACTACAACATCCATTGGATCTCATAACCTAATTGACTTTTACAATCTCGATAAAGTTATATATATATATATATATATATATATATATATATATATATATATATATATATAGAGAGAGAGAGAGAGAGAGAGAGAGAGAGAGAGAGAGATGGGGATAAGGGTTAGGGGTTTTAGAGGATAGAGAGAGAGGTAGGTTAGTGAATTGAGAGAGAGAGGGAGAGGTGATGCAAGAGCATCCTAGGTTGCCTTACAATCCTACTCATCCTTATTTATTCTTCCTATAAGTGTCCAATTGCAGTCATTAGTGGTCTCTAGTAGTTTTCTAGCTGTAGTTGTAGCCTATTTTTGGCCAAGCATTCATGTATGTACCAAGTTGTCCAATGTCGGCGAAGCATTCTTGTATGTGTCAAGTTATCTAGTGTTGGCTAATCATCATTTCAAATGCCAAGTGAACCTAATGTTTGTTGCTTCTTAGTTCCTTCTTTGACTAAGTTTGTTGGTTCCTAGTGTGAGCCACCTTTAGTGTTTAATTTGGGTTGTGAATTAAATGTAAGGATCTTGTCTTGGGATGTCTGTAGACCATTTTGAGGTTGGCCTTCTATTATGCAAAGATCTAGAATCTTTTGTAAGCTGTTTTGGAAAGTATAAATGGGGGTGTTTAGGTTTACACTAGATATGCGGGGTGAGTTCGAACTCAAGGGAGCTAGAATTGTTAGAAAGAAGGATCTATGAAAATTGGGATTCTTGAATTTAGTAGATTTTATTGTTTGTAACCTGAAAAGCCTCATAGTTGGGAATGTATATGAAAAAATTGATGAAGTAATAAAGTATTTGATGTTTCTTTCTGATACAGGAGCATCGTGCATCACAAAAAGGGGGTGTCATCAAAATTATAATTATAAAAAATAAAATGGAGGAGATAGAAAATGAGAAAAATTAGAGGAAAAATAATTTTTAAAAAAAAAAAATGATAAAAGAGGAATTTCTAGTTTCAAGGTGCATAGGTGGCATAAATAGAAAAATAAGAAAATGGGTGTCATTCCATTTATAGAGGTGTGTAGGTGGCATCTTAGAAGTTTGTGGAAAGTTTCTTGCATCATGCATTTAACATTTGTTGTGATCCACAAAGGAAATACAATTTTCTAATAGGCTACATGGTGGTGCTTAGTTTTATTTGGGTGAGAATTTAATATTTATTTTAAGGTAGTTGTATTTATATTTTATCCCGTATGGGTTGTGTTTATAATATCTTTGATGGTAAGTGGATATTTAAGTGAGTCTTATAATCATTTGTAATTAAGCTCTTCAAGTGCAAGATCTTATAGTGAAGCTTTGAAGGTGTGATCTCTTCTTGTATAGAAGCTTTGTAGGTGTAGAATCTTAGTGTGTAAGATGTTGAGACATAGTTTCTTCTTGGTGAAGCTCTTCTTTGTGGAAGTTCTCTTGGTTAAGCTCTTTGTGTGCAAACTCTTCTTATGGAAGCTCTTACTTGGAAGTTTTCTTATGTTGAAGCATTTGTAAACTTCTTTTCAAAGAAGCCATATCTATGATGTCATATTGTTGATGTTGTAATAATTTTCAAGTTTAATAAAAGCATGCTTTGAGAAGCATTTTGTCATCTCTTTGTCTCCATATTGTTGTGATTTTGGTTGTGATTTGGTAAGTTAATGTGGCCCTTTATCAAATGGTATTGGAGCAGAAGTTCTCGAGTATGTGGACAGATCATTGAATGTGAGGCAATTTGCACCAAGACCTTGGGTTGGGTGAATTTTTCAAAAAGAAGTTCTTGAGTGTGTAGATAGATCAACGATTGTGAGACAGTTTGCATGAGGTTCTTATGTTGCAAGAAGTTTTTCTTATATAGACTTGAGAATGGAGAAGAGAAAGAAGAAGATGACTTTTGTGATTGGATGGATTTTGAGGATTCTTATACTTGAGAAAATTAGAGAAAGAAATCAAGAGGCATTGTGAGTTGCATTCTTTGATTTACAAAAGCAAGTGAATGAATTGGAAGTTGAGTTGCAAAAAAGAAGAGTACGTCACCAGAAAATAGATGAACTGAAAATTATTTGAATGTAGAAAATAAAGAAGATCTAGTGGAGTATCACACATGTGATACAATAGAAGATCAAGAGGATGAAGATGAAAATATTTGTGAACCTAAAGTTGAAGAAGATGAAAGAGAAGATGAAGAGGATGAAGATGAAAAGATTTATGAGCTAGAAGTAGATGAAGATGATTTGAAGACTATAGTAGTAGAGGATGCATACAATTCCTTGGTTGGAAGTCAAACAAGTGAAGTGGTTACTTGCCTTGTTGAAGACATGGAAGAAGAAATCAAAGATGAAGATGTGAAAGAGGTAAATTTTTATGAATTATGGGATGTTGAATTTGAGATGGATTTGAGAGATGATGATGGTTTGCATGAGGATCTTGTTAGTGATGTGTGGTATAGAAAGGAAGATTGGTATGGCATTGTTGAGTTTGTTACAAGTGTATTTAATTCAGCAAGATTGGAGGATGAAAGTTATACCTAGTCAAAGATCATTACAAAGGAGTATTTTTAGAAATAGACACTTGTTCCAACTAGGTGTTGGAAGAGAAGAAAAAAATAAAAAATATATCATTGTTAGTTGCTTCATTTTGTGAATTCTTATCCACAAAATTTTTCCTCCCATGTGTGTCTGATGTAGGAGCATCTTGTATCACAAAAAGGGGGTGTGATCAAAATTATAAAGTTTTTTAATACACACACACACACACACACACACACACACACACATATACACACAAACACACATATACATACTTACATACATATATACATACATATATGAGGGGAGAGAAAATGATGAAAATTAGAGAAATCTTTTTTTTAAAAAAAATAGAAAAAAGGAGAAAAGATGAATTTCTATTTACAAGGTGCATAGGTGATGTAAATAGAAAAATAAGAAAATGGTTGTCATTCCATTTATCAAGGTGTGTATGTGGCATCTTAGAAGTTTATGGAAAGTTTCATAATTCATGCATTCAATATTTGTTGTGATCCACAAAGGAAATGTAATTTTCTAATTGGCTACATGGTAGTGCTTAGTTGTGTTTGGGTGGAAATTTAATACTTATTATAAGGTAGTTGTATTTACCTTTTATCCCACATTGGTTGTGTTTGTAACATCTTTGATGGTAAGTTCCTATTTAAGTAAGGCTTATGATCATTTGTAATCATGCTCTTCAAGTGTATGCTCTTGTGGTGAAGCTTTGAAGGTGTGATCTCTTCTTGTATAGAAGCTTTAGAGGTGAAGGATCTTAGTGTGTAACATCTTGAGACAAAGTTTCTTCTTGTTGAAACTCTTCTTTGTGGAAATTCTCTTGGTGAAGCTCTTGGTGTGAAGACTCTTCTTGTGGAAGCTCTTATTTGGGAGTTCTCCTATGTTAAAACATTTGTAAACTTCTTTTCAAAGAAATCATATCTACAATGTCATATTGTTGATGTTGTAAGAATTTTCAAGTATAATAAAAGGATGCTTTGCAAAGTGTTTTGTCATCTCTTTATCTACATATTGTTGTGATTTTGGTAAGGGTGGTGTGGCTCCTTCATCACTTCCCTCCTTGGTGTTGTTCTCTATATTGTTTTCTTTTGTTATTCTCACTCTGTAGGGTGTTTGGACTATTAGGTACATGCCTTTGGTGCTAATTTTCCCCAAGAGAGAGAGAGGGGCAGGCGGGGGGAGCGGGGGGGGTGTGGGTTAGGAGTTAGGGGTTAGAGAGAGAATGATAGGGGCTAAGGGTTAGGGGTTTGAGATGATAAAGAGAGATGAAGGTTACAGGATTGAGAGAGAGATAGGTTAGGGAGGAAGCAAGAGAGATAGAGTCTAGAGAGGGAGGAGAAGGTATATATATATATATATATATATATATATATATATATAGAGAGAGAGAGAGAGAGAGAGAGAGAGAGAGAGAGAGAGAGAGAGAGAGAGAGTTTTAACTATTAAACTAATTTCATATTAAAGAAAATCATGTAATCTTTATAACCCTTAAAATATTACTTAATCATTCAAAACTTAAAATTCAAAACCTAATTTCTTGATAAAAAGTTAATATTCAATTTTAATAACTTCACAATTCTAGTTGAAAAAATATTTTAACTATTAAACTAATTTCAAATTAAAGAAATTCATGTAATCTTTAAAACCCTTAAAATCTATCTGAATCATTCAAAAAGTAAAAGAAAAAACCTAATTTCTGAAATAAATAAAAAGTAGTCTACTCGAAAACAATATTTTAACAAGGGCTGCTTGCCTGAAACTGATGTAATATATTTTAACAAGTTTTTGAATGTGAAACTAAAAGTCAAATTCAAACATTAGAGAATGAAAAATAAGCTGACCAATTGCATAAGTTCAGAGCAAAGT
The DNA here is from genome assembly GCA_028749045.1 of Cupressus sempervirens. NCBI lineage: Eukaryota > Viridiplantae > Streptophyta > Pinopsida > Cupressales > Cupressaceae > Cupressus > Cupressus sempervirens. The sequence continues at coordinate 691,318,691 of CM053790.1, forward strand.
TATAATCAAATTCATATGCAAACAATTTACAAAAGCTGAATAATTATTGTCAACGAAAGCTAATACTTCTGTTTCGAGGAAAGTATATTTTGTCTATGCAAGTTCAAAATTCAGCAAGCAATATGTTTTTGTAGCTGAAATCCCATATCTTTCACTGATCCTTACTGATCCTTATTGCAAGTTCAAAATTCAATTTTTAGTTAGATTTTGTGAAGACAAAATTCCAGACAAGTATGATAGGCATAGCTAAAGCAATATGTCAGAGCATTATAGATTTGTTACAGCAACTATTGAATTGTTCATAACCAAGGTAAACTTCAATTGAAAAAATATGTAACTAATATTTTTTCAGCATCCATTTCTCTTAAATATTCGGAAACCAGATAAAGATGAACAATAGTTCTCAAGAAAACTTCAAATTAGTCTTTCATATTTCCAATAATTTGTTGACAAAGTTTGAACAATGTAGTAACATGATATTTTGTACTGTGTGGAAAACCTATGTTCATGTGTATTTATGCTTATGTGTGGCTGGGCTTTTACCGCAAGTACTGCGGCTTCATTTTGATCTAATTCCTATGACCTGTGGGGCAAAACATATTGTAAATGCATCTGTTGAAACCTATCCAGTTGGTGATTAAGGATTGGTACAGTTTTAAGAGATTCCACATTGTAGCTCGGAGTCTGCAAAAACTTGGTACGCCTAAATTTGGAAAAGTCGACAAAGTCTATGAATATTTCATCCCAAAAGTTTGGGTTTTGGTTGAAGTAAAATATCATAGAAGACGCCGCTAAATTCAGAGAATGATTATAGTGTACTTAGGACATTATTGATGGTGTTTTTGGCCAGATTTTTTTGATCAGCTTAGGAGAACAGCATACTATTTCCTCTAAGCTTCTCTTAAAACTCCCTGTTGGTCTTCTTGCTTTTTGGTCCTTCACAGGATGACACACAAATGTCAATTTATAATTTATTTGTATTTAATTTTCTTGAGAACCTTAATCTAGAGCCTATGTGTCTTTTCCAGGCTTTCACATTTTGCATACATTCTACATGTGGCAAATGCGGGTGGAAGCAGCTGCCGTGGAGAGGCTTTTTTGTTTCATGCAAACATTGTTCATTAGTGTTATTGCTCGAAGACCCCTCCTATTTTGTGAACTGGCCCCTTCGATCTCAAATCCTCAGAGCTCACAAACATGCTGCCTTTTGACTGAGAACTTCGGCAGGTTCCATCATTTAATCCCGCTTTGATATTATCTTTTTCCCTATAATTCATTGGAATAGGGGATATGGTTGGACTGATTAAGACCCTAACTATTTCATCTATGTAGAGTTAGAAGGGAGACTTACGTATCCAGAGCGAGAGAAATAAATCACTTCCACCCGATTCTAGAATGATTGATTGTATGTGTGATTCATTAGTAATGATCGATTTTGGTGCCTTTTTCATAATTATTTTTCCAGGTGTGTAAGCAGAAAGCAGAGAAATGATGTGATGATTTGGAGAAGAAATGTTGAAACTCTTTATTCACTTTCAGTAAGTTACAGGCTGATCATGCAACACTAGATTGCCGTTGTAATGGAGCACTTCACAGCGGAAGGTCTGGAGCAATCGGTGACCCATTTCTAAGTCTCTTTGGAGTATTTAGTGAGTAGTTAATGAGTTGTTATCATCTGTTTCCAACTATGTTGTGAGAAATTATATTAAAAAAACAAACTTAAACTCACAACCCTAATCCTAAAAACTTTGCTCGACACTTAAAAGTTGCTCAACATATGAAGGTGCCAAGTGCCAGTTTTACTTAGCACTTGATGGTGCCGAGTGGTAGGTTGCTCGGCACTTGAAGAAAAACGCTCGGCACAGGAAGGTGCCGAGTGCCAGATTTACTTGACACTTGATGGTGCCGAGCGACAGGCAACAGGGTGCTGAGTGAACTCAGCACAAAGAGGAGCTTAGTAGCAATAGATGCCGAGTATGCTTGTCTCCAAAAGAAATGCTCAACAACAATAGATGCCGAGTGAGCTCGGCTCCAACTGAGAAATTATAATTAAGAGATTTCAATGTGAATGCTTTCACCATTAAAACTAGAGAGCCAAAGCTTTAACCTTTCAACCAAACTTGTCAAATGTAATGAATAGAAGAGGAAGATAGATTCAAGTATGCTTGCTTGCTTTCTATTCAATCTTTCATTAAACTAATACAAAATTTGGGAGCATTCGGCTTCAACTAGAAAACCCTAAAATAACCCTAAATTGATAATACTTCAAACTTTAATAAACTTTTAAACTTGCAGCTCTAATGGCTGCATACAATGGTGCCTGGAGCAATTAATGCTTCATCAAGACGAATGAAACAATAATACATTCAACTTACAAAATGATCAGAGAAGAAACACGTGCAACTACAGGCACGAAATGAACTTCCTCTTTCCTTGCAACAAACTAGATATGCTGATCACTTTCTCTACTCTCTGCAACTTCTCTCTGATCTGCTTGATCTGCAAACTCTCTGAATGAATGAATAATACATTTCTTTTGTCTCATTCCATTTTACCCCTCTTTTCTGATTTCAAAAAATTTCACCCACCGTATTTATGTTTATGTCTGTTCTGGACGTCAGAGGTGGTAGGTGAGCGTTTGGCTCAAGGGGCAAATGTATACTGCCATAATAAATATTCCAACACTCCGCATTTGACCCGAGCCAAACAAAAACAAAGATCACAACTGATCCACATCAACTACACCAAGACTCTCTCTTAGGTGTACAAAAGTCCCAATGCCTAATGTCTTGGTAAAAATATTTGCTAGCTGCTGCTCTGACTTGCAGAATTCTATCTTGATATCTCCATTCTCCACCAACTCTCTAATGAAGTGATATCTAATTTTTATGTTTTTTCTTCTCCCATGGAAGACTGGATTCTTGGACAATGCAATTGATGAGATGTTGTCACAATAAATTGTGGTTCCATCCTCTTTCCTTTCATTCAAATCTATCAAGATCCTCCTTAGCCAAATTGCTTGACATGCTGCTGCATTTGCTGTAATGTATTCAACCTCTACTGTAGATTGACCAACAATAGGTTGCTTCTTGGATGCCCATGAAATTGCACCCAATCCCATATGAAACATGTATCCGAAAGTGCTCTTCCTATCATCTAAACTTCCATCCCAGTCACTATCTGTGTAACCAACCAACTTGAAATCATCATTTGCAATATACAAAATTCCAAATCTCTTGGTACCTTTCACATACCTTAGGATCCTCTTTCCCACTTGCCAATAGGAATCCTTTGGTGTTTCCATAAATCTGAAAATTAGACTTACTGCATGCATTAGGTCTGGCCGAGTTGCAGTCAAATACATTAAACTTCCAACCATACTCTTGTATAGTGTTGGATCCACTCTCTTCCTAGAGTCTTCCTTGCTCAACTTTAGACCTATTTCTGTTGGTGTGGGGGCTACCTTACTATTCTGCATTTTAAATCTCTCCAAGATCTGCACTGCATACTTTTCTTGAGAGATGAAAATGCCATCATGCATTTGTTTTACTTCTATGCCTAGAAAGAATTTCAAGAGACCTAAGTCTATGATTTCAAATTCACTTTTCATAGCCTCTTTAAACTCACCAATTAGAGCCTTGTCATTACCAATAAAAATCAAATCATCTACATACAAGACAACAATCAATACATTACCATCTGTTGCCTTGATGTAAAGAGTAGGCTCACCATTGCTTTTGCTAAAGCCATTGCTCATCAAATATGAGTCAATCCTACTGTACCATGCTCGTGGAGCTTGCTTGAGCCCATAAAGAGCTCTCTTCAATCTATATACTTTATTCTCTTTACCTGCAACTTCATAACCAAATGGCTGCTCCACATATACTTCTTCTTTCAATACACCTTAAGGAAGGCAGACTTCACATCCATTTGAAATACCTTCCACTTGTGCTGAGATGCAATTGCTATGACAGCACACACGGTTTCCATTCTTGCAACTGGGGCATAGGTCTCATCATAATCTCTTCCATATTGCTATTTGTAGCCCTTGACTACCAGCCTTTGCTCTTTAGGCACATGTGCATATGCTACATATCCAAACACTCTTAGGTGTTCAACTGTCCATCTTATTCATGACCAAGCTTCCATTGAAATTCTGTCACGGACTACTTTTGTAGGACACCTATTAATTAGGTAAACTATTGTTGCCATAGTCTCTCCCCAAAATTTAGTTGGGAGACCTTTCTCTTTCATCATGCTCCTTGCCATCTCAACAATGGTCATGTTCTTTCTTTCAGCCACTCCATTCTACTATGGTGTATAGCTGGCTGTGAGCTCTTTCTTAATGCCATGTTTCCTGCAAAAGTTTATAAAAGAATTGGAGGTATACTCCCCTCTTCTATCTGATCTTAGGACCTTGATATAGCGTCCACATTCTCTTTCAGCTTGGGCTTTAAATTCTACAAATTTATCAAATGCTTTAGATTTATTCTTTAAGAAATACACCCATGTCCTACGACTGAAATCATCAATAAATGTCATAAAATAAGTACTCCCCCCAATGGAAGTAACTTGCATAGGACCGACTAGGTCAATATGCACTAACTCTAATGGATATCTAGCCCTCCTAGAATTTTTAGAATTAAAGGGAAGCCTATGTTGCTTACCCAAAATACAAGCCTCACACTTGTCACAAGAATTTTCTACACATGGAAAACTTTCTACCATTCTTTTATTTGACAAAAAATTTAAACCAGCATAGCCTAGTTGACCATACCTAAGATGCCACAAATGTGAAGGGTCTTCAATCACACTCCTTAGAGCTGATTGTGTGTGACGTGCAACACAAACTTGAGATGAGAAACATGTCTCTATCTTCAAGGGAAACATTCTGTTCTTTGTCATTTGAACTGCTGCAAGTAGATTCTTGCTTCCATCCTTTCCATGAATGAAACGTGTGTCATTCTCCATCAACACTTTGTATCCATTTTGAATGAGCTGACCAATGCTCATCAAATTGTACTTCATACTAGGGGCGAAATACACATTTTGTATTTCCCTTTTCTCACCTTTTTTGGTGCAGACCATAATAGATCCTTTGCCCACAACTGGTAGAGTTCCATTGTTACCCATCTTAATCTCTGATTTAAAACTCATGTCAATGAATGAAAACAAGGTTTCATTACCACTCATGTGATTGCTACATCCACTGCCGAGGTACCAAACCTCAGGGCTTCATTTTTCACCAACATTACACATGATGAAGGCAGCAACATTGGGTCCACTTCCCATGTTCACATCAACCACATTTACTTGTCCTGACTGATCATTCTGCTTTTTCCAGCATTCATTTACATAATGCCTATATTTATGATAGTAGTAGCATTCTAGATTACTCTTATTTGAGTTTTAATTTTTCTTACCTCCTCTTGAAGTATTTTATGAGCTACTTGCTCCATCTGCTCTTCCTGAGCTTTTTGCTCCAGCATTTCTTTGTCCTCCATTTCCTCAGCCTCTACCTCTGGAGTTCCTGCCTGAGCCATTTCTTCCTCTCCCCCTTTCTCTTGGATTTGACTGAGCCTTGAATGCTTTCTCTTGGGTAGAAGAAGATGTGGATCTATTGATCCTATACTCATGGGTTTGAAGAGAACCCATCAACTCATCCATTGTCAAAACAGTGAGGTCTTTTGCCTCTTCTATGGTCATGACAAAATGGTCATATTTATGAGGTAAACTCCTCAATATATTTTCCACTATCCTTTGCTCTTGATAGTTTTCTCCATTTGACTTCAGTTAGTTAATCACATTGGAGGTCCTTGAACTGAAGTCTGCAACTAATTCATTCTCCTTCATCTGAAGGTTCTCAAACTCCCTCCTTATGTTCTATAGCTTAACTGTGTGGACTTTATCAGTCCCCTGAAAGTTTGTCTCAAGGATATCCCATGGTTCCTTTGCATAATTTTCCGCTGCAATCTTAAAGAATATAGTCTCTGTTATTGCTGCTTCAATCAAACTTAATGCCTTAGCATCCTTCCTCCTTGACTCTTTCAAATGAGTCTTCTGTGCATTTGTGAGGGTAGCATACTGAGTTGGATTAGTCACATCATTGAATCCATTAACTACAAACTCCCACAAATTATTTGCAACCATTATGGTCTTCATCTTCTTTGCAAATGTATCATAATTTTTTCCATTAAATGATGGTGGTTGCTGCCATATCTTTCCTGCATCTCCTCCCATGTCAAATATCTCAAGAAAAAAAATGCCCTAACACACTTTGGATGTGGGGCCTCAAAGCTCTGATACCATGTGAGAAATTATATTAAAAAAAAAAACCCTTAAACTCACAACCCTAACCCTAAAAACTTTGCTCGGCACTTAAAAGTTGCTCGGCACATAAAGGTGTTGAGTGCCAGTTTTACTTGGCACTTGATGGTGCCGAGTGGTAGGTTGCTCGACACTTGAAGAAAAGTGCTCAGCATATGAAGGTGCCAAGTGCCAGATTTACTTGGCACTTGCTCGGCACTTGATGGTGCCGAGTGACAGGCAACAGGTGCCGAGTGAACTCGGCACAAAGAGGAGCTCGATAGCAATAGATGCCGAGTATGCTCGGCTCCAAAAGAAATGCTCGGCAAAAATAGATTTCGAGTGAGCTCGGCTCCAACTAAGAAATTATAACTTAAGAGATTTCAACGTGAATGCTTTCACCATTAAACCCAGAGAGCCAAAGCTTTAACCTTTCAACCAAACTTGTCAAATGCAATGAATAGAAGAGAAAGATAGATTCAAGTATGCTTGCTTGCTTTCTATTCAATCTTTCATTAAACTAATACACAATCTAGGAGCATCAGCTTCAACAAGAAAACCCTAAAATTACCCTAAATTGATAATACTTCAAACTTCAATAAACTTTTAAACTTGTAGCTCTAATGGCTGCATACAATGGTGCCTGGAGCAATCACTACTTCAATAGGACGAATGAAACAATAAAACATTCAACTAACAGAATGATCAGAGAAGAAACACGTGCAACTACAGGCATGAAATGAACTTCCTCTGTCCCTGCAACAAACTAGATCCGCTGATTACTTTGTCTGCTCTCTACAACTTCTCTTTGATCTGCTTGATCTACAAACTCTCTAAATGAATGAATAATACATTCCTTTTGTCTCATTCCATTTTCCCCCTATTTTTTGATTTCAAAAATTTTACCCATCGTATTTATGTTTATGTCTGTTTTGAATGTCAGAGGTTGTAGGTGAGGGTTTGGCTCAAGGGGCAAACGTATGTTGCTGTAATAAATGTTCCAACATATGTTCAATCATTTTTATGTGTTTGCTTCTAATACTGCCTCAGAATATCGGTGGTGAAAAAAAACTTAAATTGACAAGCTTCCTTAAGAAGCAAGCTTTAAAAAAGGATAAATCTATTGTTTGTAGAGAGAGGTTGTAATTTTAAAAAATAGACGGTTGAAATTGATTTACAATAATAAATGGTTGAAATTGAATTTTGTAAGAGTAGAGAAGATTTCTGCAGAAGAAACCCTCTTTTAGTGACTGGATAAGGCATGCACCCATTGTAAGGAGTCCATATCTATCCAAAATCTCTCTAACATTTTTCTCAATATATCTAATGATGATTGTGGGTAAAGGGTGCTGGTTAGAGTTTGTGAATACCATTTTATGCTCAGGTCTATGAATTATAATATAGGGGAAAATATTGGCATAATCTACCGGGGTTCATAATCTTCCATACACTCATCATAGGGTTGTTGCCTTTCTTCATAGTTCAAAAATCTAACGATGTCACACGTATTGAATATATCACTGGTGTTAGAGAAAGCGTAGCGGTAATACATTTCAATCCATGGAGAAGAACACTTGTCTAGATCGATTGGCTTTCCCTCATGTTACCCTACACCTATCAAATGCATTTAAAATCATGATTTAGCAGCCCAATGCATCCAAGATGATAAAAACGTCCCTCTGCTCAAAGAGGGTTTGGGTTGGCAAATTCATAACGGAATAAATTGTTTGAATATTCTAGACGAATATGCATTGCAATTTCATTGTTAAAAGTTTGTATAATATAATAATTTAATTATTTTTCATGTAGGTCCTAATAGTAAATTTTATTAATTTTGTAAGTATTTATTTAATGAAGAAATTTGAATAGAGTTAACATTATTGTGTTCTAAGGAGAGCCCCTCATTGTAGGTTTGTATGATTGAAATAAATTATACTTTTACTAATATATGAAAACTTTATTGTAGTTATTGACAATTAATTTCTTATTTTATATAGTTTATTTAATTGTTCAAAAAAATACATAAAATAATGAAAAGATTACGCAATACAAGGAGCATAATATTTTTAGACAAATTGTACCTTGAAAAATTTTATGAAAACTGCTTACCTCTTATTAGCATAGCTCTAACAATCTCCAAATTTGTCCTATTGATATTCCAACACTACTATCACTACAAATTTTTCTCAAACTTATATTCTTAAAAATGTGGACTAAACCTCTTTTACACTACTACTATTAGAAAACTGAAGTGTAAGTTTGATTCTAATCAATGGTTGTGGTAAATAACATCTTCACATAAGATAATAAATTATGTTTCTAGTTTTTTCAAAAAGAGTGATTTTATTAAATGATAACCATTCCCATTCCCCCCAAAAAGAATTATGGATGAATAATTGTCCAAGCTACCCCAACTAACACTCCCTCTTAGCGAAGTTGTTCTATAGACAACCAATTTATCTAGATAAAGAGGATGGATTTTCCCTTCCCCAATGCCTTAGTCAAAATATCTGCTACCTACTCCTCTATACATATATACTATAGATTAGATAATCCCCCATTGTACACAATTCAGAATGAAGTGATATATGATGTCTATATGCTTACAACTATCATGAAACATGTGAATCTCAGCCAATTTAATGCAACTTTGATTGTCATAGTATATTGCATTATTCTTAGTTCTCAGACCAAGTAAGACTTACAACAACTTTAGAAGCCATATAGCTTTACACATTCCATATTGGCTACTGTGTATTTTGTCTCTATGAAACTCAGAGATAGAATCTCTTCTTCAAGTTGAACCAAGAGACAACTTTTGATTTGAAACTAAAGTAACACCTTGAAGTATTTTTCAAGTTTACTATATTGCCTCCACAATCTATGTTAGCATAGCCTATCAACTTGATTCCTTCATCTCGAGTATATCTAATCACATACTCAGTTATACCTCACAAATATTGCAACATTTGGTTTGTCTCTATCCAATGCGATATCTTTGGCTCAACCAGAACTAAGATATTATACTGTAAAAAAATTATATCTAGCTTGGTGTTGTCCAAATGTATGAGAGAAGCAATCAATTATTTGTATAATGTGGGATTTAAATCCTTCTCCCTTGATGTACCTATCTTCTTCCAATTCATGATCATGAGTGTAGACATAGCCTTAGATGTAATATTTCCCTTGTCCAAAGTAAATATCTCCATCTATCCATCATGCCTCAATGCCTAGAAAGTAATGCATAAGTCCCAAATCCTTCATCTCAAATTCTATAGTAAGATCCCTCTTGCACTCCTTTATAATCCTTAGTGAACCTGTTAGAAATTTGTCATCCACATATAGAATTTAATAATTAGAATCTTACCCCCAACCACTAAGTTATAGAGGTAAGCATCCACCTCACTCTTCATAAAGAACATTCCCTACAAGTATGTATCAATACACTCATACTATCATTTAGGAGCATGCTTGAGCATTTACAAGGCCCTATTCAATCTACACACATGGATCTCCTTTTTGTGTACTAAAAATCCTTTTGGTTTTTCTATGTATACCACCTATTTTAACTCACCAATAAGGAATGTTGTCATGAAATCCATTTCATGGATTTTCTATCTCATTTGTATTTGAAATGAGATCATATCTCTTATCTAGAAGTATACTAGGCACTAGAAAAAATATATCCTTATAGCTATTCCCCCTTTCTGAGAGTACCCCTTGGCAATAGATATTTCCTTTTCTTCTCAATGCTACCATATGTATCATGATTAATCTTATAGATATAGAGTCATCCAATACCCACCCTATCTGTTAATCTAGGGACTATCTTCCACACACAATTATTAATTAATATTCCTCAACCATTGCATCTCACCACATGTGATGTTGTGCAACCTCTTGATAGTTGGAAGGCTCCCTATCTACAAAATGACTCACTAATTTGACATAGTCATTAAACTTATGTAGCTACATCTCCTTTGTCTAGTACTCCTCTTATGAGATTCCTTAAACTCTTGACTACCCCTATCCATCTCTTCAACCTTACATTTCTCCTAGCCAACTATAGAGAATGAAATATCAACATGATCATCTTCCTCATGCATCGCTTATTGCACTTGTAGCTCCATATTCCTATGAGTTCTCACCACTTGAGATTGTGCTTGTAGAATACTTTATTTCCCCTTATTTGATTGAACTATCTTTGGAGGTTTTGTTGGTTTCTGACACTTATCATTTGCTGGAAAGTCTTTGGACCTCCTAGAAGTGTCTTTTCTTTCATGATTTTGAGATCACAACTAACTATAATCCTCCTAGTTCAAATAATAAATATCCAATATGCCTTTTTAGGCTTCATTGTACCCTACAAAATACCCCCTCTCTACAGTTTGATCTAATTGAGATGCATGTATCTCTTGGAATACAACAAATAGTAAACTCCCATGTATCCTAATGTGACTAACATCTAGAATCTTACCTTTTAAACCCTCGTGTGGTTTTATCTTCTCTATTACCTTATGTGGAGCTCTATTCTATATGTATACTATCATACTATCATACTATCATACTATATGCCTTTTCCCATAGGTGATGTGACATATCCTGGTCATATAGTATAGCTTATATACCTCTAATATTTAATGGTTTTCCCCCTCAATAACACCATTCTATTGTATGTGCACCCATGCATGTGCACGCGCGCGCGCGCACACACACACACACACACATAGATAGATATATGTTGTGAGTAATATCTAATGGAAATTAACTTACCATAACCAATTTCAATCAACATAGACACATGCTTCTTCTACTCCTATATGTATATATACATTTAGATCTACATTTGGAAAATACATAAATAATTAGGAGTGTTATAATATTCACAAAATATGATCTTAAAAAATTTGACATGTTATCAGATCTAGATTGAAAACGTAAAAAGTGATAATATAAGAGAGAATGAATTAATGGAATCATGTATTATGGGGAGTGAAGATGACCACAACTCTACAAAGCCAAACACATTAGCACTAATAAGGATGAGTCTACAATAGCAACAATTATGTCATGAGTAATTAAAAGAAATTTTTGGTTTTTTATAAAGTGAAATACCTTGAGAGGATACCAATGATGAAAATAAAGAAATATAGGGGTATATATAGTAAACCATAATCTATTTTCAAGGTCAATATTTCTTGACAACGATGCTTACATAATACCATGTTGCCAATTGAGAGTGCATGTACATTACAAAGTGCCATTGATGATACAATAGAAGAATACAATATCGAAAAATTTCACCACAATATAATCAAGCAATATTCATAGAAGAATAAGAAAAAGTAATAAATAAAAAATTACTTTAGACAATTTCATCTACATAAAGTATTTTTAGGAAAATAACTAAATTTGCAATAATAAATTTCCTTTATTATTTCTTATGTACGAGAGAGAGAGAGAGAGAGAGAGAGAGAGAGAGAGAGAGAGAGAGAGAGAGAGAGAGGTCATAACTTTAACCATAAAGGGCAATGACCAATTCCTTGAAATAGGTTAACCACTAAACCACGTGAAATTGTAAGGTTCCAATCTGCCAAGCTAGGAGACAGAACCAAGATTCAATCAAATACTAAATCATTCTAAGGTCAAGATGGAATAATTTCCATGACAAATGAGAAAACATATAAAAGAACAAACATCACATAAGAAGAGTAAGGGATTCTTGTTTACCATTAGGTGAGTGTCATGACATAGTGTTAATGTTAGGATTCTTCCTTACAACACATGGACCTAGTACCTTAATTGGGATCTTTCCAAGAAATACACATGGCCTTGCTACTCCAATTGGGATCTTTCTTAGCAACTCACATGACCCTGGTACTCCAATAGGTCGATGTGGTTTATTTAAACAATTATCTTTTGTTGAATTATGTTCTCCTATAACCCAATTTTCTTTAATGGTCATCACTTGATTTAAAACTCACCCATAGGATTTCCTAGCGAGCACTTTGGGTCATGGCACCTATGGTGAGCCACCCACCTAAGGTTCCTAGTTACCCTACACAACAAGCCAACAAGGATGGTAACAAACTCAAGGCATCCAACTTATAGCTATTTGGACAATGAACAACTTCAAACACATACAATACATACACGTGATTAAAAGTTGAAAACAAGAGAATTAAGTCTAGGACTTCACATAATTATAAAAAAAATCTAGAGAGGAAACATTAAATCAAGCACAAAACCCCTTCATATTCTAAACTTGAATTTCATAACTTGTAGTTAACTTTATTAAGTCTCTAAATGAAAATTCTTAAAGAAAATAAATCAATTACTATCCCATTGTAAAAGTTATTCTTTTGATAAAAAATTTAAATACATTTAAATTAATTTTTTTTTATCATATTAAGGTTTTAGTGTAATGTGATAATAACCACATTAATAATATAACTCATTCATAGAGTAAATAAATTTCATTCTCCAATACACACACACACACACACATCATTTATTGATTTAACTATATAAAATATAATATAAAATTTAAATTTAACTATATAATATAAATCATTTATTGATTTTAAAATTTAAATTTAAAATCTTATTGAAATAAACATAAATTTATAGTAATAATTTTTTTTTACCATTTAAATAAATTAAAATCATATTTCAATTTTCTTTTAAAATATATGTTTATTTTTCAACCCCATCTAATGTTGAATATATTTACATATATAATAACTAAATAAATGTACATTCTACATATTTGATTTTTCTTTAAAACATATTACTAATATAATAAAATTTATTTACAACCTTCATTAAAACTATTTGAAAATTTCAATAATATAATTTTAATAGGTGGAGACTTTAGTTTTCATGTGGCTTTTACCTATTCATTTTTTTGTGGGAAATTGTTCATCATGCTTTTATCCTATACTTTATGGAAAATTTATTTTAGAACATGAGGACGGTTTTTGAACACTACACGTATATTGAGTCATTTTGTAGGTGCCATATCTATATTAATTCACTTGTCTAAATTTTATATGCATGTTTTCATTGCATTTTTATTCTAATCTTGATGATGCATAACTCTAGCACTGATCCATTTTGTAGCTAGACTTTCAATTAAGAAAAACTCAGAGTTTCAATCAGCAAAAGCTCACTTTTTGTGCAAGCACTGTAATTTCTATCATTATTAACATGATCCTTCAATTGTGTTAATTACAAGGTCCAAACCTAGGATACAGAAAGTATTCTATGTTTTGTAAGTTTATAGTGCAGGGTTATATAATTTTTAGGAAATAATGCACTATTGCAATACATGATGAAATGATGGAGCAAGACAATTTTAATTTAGTTGGATTATTATATCCATTTAAATAGTGCATTCCAAGATTATTCAAATGGTGAAACAAGGTGTTTGTGGAAAATAATGTATGATTCTTAGACAAGTGTGAGATGGGTTTGAAGGGTAGTAGAGAATTGTGGTGTTGATTTAGTGAAAGTGTATTTGAAGAGGTAGAAAAGATGAAAAAGAGGAATGAAGTGGAGTTAATATGATGGAAAATCAAAGTGGAACTTAGAGTCAAAGATATCATGATTTCTTTTATCCTTTTTGATCCTTCATCTACTCCTTTAAAAGGTTTCTATTGTAAATTATTAGTCCCTGCCTCAATATTTACATTCAATTAATTTCGTCAATAACAAATATTCAATAGCCTAAAGTTTCAATTGATCTATTTTAAACTAAATTTAAATTGATGTATATAAATTTATAATTTATTATTTACTACCATAAATTTTGAGGATTAATATTATTTTTTAAAATAAAAAACTAGCAAAAACATATCAAGCTTCTTTCTAGAAGCTTCTCCTAATTTCTAGTATTTACCAGTTGTGTGCATATAGTTTCAATGGCTACTCCCTCCAGTTTATCTAGGAAATGAAAAGTCTAACCCTATGACATATTTCTTCAACTTTTGAAGTTCACTTAGGTGTTTGTAGAACCATCACTATTGGCTTGACGTGGTAGCCTAAGGATTCCTTGATGGAGATGTGTTCTTAGTGGTGTCAAATTCTACAATGAATAAATGGTTGGATTTGTTGCCAATGGTAAAGGTATTCATTAACCCTAGGTATTCTAATAATATTTAGATTAAAACTATTTGGTCATATAAACATTTGTTATTTTGTGTTTGGTTTTAGTTGGAAAAGCTAAGAGGTCAGAGAATGTAACTGCCTATTTGCTAGATAATCTTTCCACCTATGTTTTTGAGAAATATCATAGTCTACTATTGCATTGGGAATTCCTAGGACCCCTTAGTCATTGAAGTGGTAGAAGCCTTATCAATAAATGGGTGTCCTAGTGTGGTGGTTTCATAGTTGGATTGGCAAAAGCCAACTTCTATGATTTACATCACTCACAAATCTAAACAAAAACTGGACAACAACAACTAGATGATATTACACTTGGGTTGGAAAGCCACCAAAAGCATTTTTTATGGGTCTTCTTTTTCTATTGCTACAAAATAACACTCATTCAAAGAACTCATATATTATTTCCATCTCCTATATTTCTTTGCACAAGGTTTTTGAGAGGTGGAAGCTCAATTTGAGTAATTTTTTTAATATTAAGCACACTACATAATATTTTTTTGGGATATTGCATAAATGTTTAGTGATTGAAATGACCCTAGATCCACCTGCTACACTATTAGGGTCACTTTAGGTTTTGGGTTGCTTAAACTTATATGTATACTTTTATTTTAGTTTCTCCATTATTTATTTGAGATTAAACTTCAATTTTATTTGCTATATTTTCATTAAAATTTATGATAAGATATGGAAACTTTTATTTTTGTTTCTCCATTATTTATTTGAGATTAAACTTGAATTTTATTTTGTATATTTCATTAAAATTTATGATAAGTGTGACAAGTGTGGCTTTTGGAGCTTGAAAAAACATATCAGATTAGGGTGAGTTGGCTACATTTTAAAGAGTTCATGAATGGTGTAAACTTCATCTAGGTTTTTGCTCCCTTTTCCCACTGTGAGCATGTAAGTGATGTTATGTTTGACATTTTCCACATGATAATGTTTAAAAGTATAATGGTGGGTATTTTTCATTAATGTGACAATGAAATGTAGATTAATATTATTTTCCAATATTTTATATTAGAATTTGTTTAAAAAGAAATTATGTTACATATTTATTGAATTATAAGTTTATTTTTAATTTTTGAATGAGTACACGAATTCCAAAAGAATTGAATATTAAATTTCTTAAATTTTATTTATAATATTTAAAAATATAAACATATTCTTTTATGTTTTATTTTAAAATTGACAAACACACACACACACATGTATGTATGTGTGTGTACAGATGTATATACAGATACGTACACACACACACACACACACACACACACACACACATACATATATATGTATCTCCATGTATATGTATATGTAAATGTATATGTATATATATACAAACATATTGTTAGAAATATAATAGGAGTAACTGAGAGGGGAGGGGTGAATCAATTACCACAAAAATAAATTCCAGATCCCTTAGATGTCAATACAAATCAAAACCAAACTTTGCTGAAATTGAAGAATACTGTTGTAACATGGTTAGCATTGAATCACTTGGCAAACACTAAGAATTATTGTACCTTGGTAAGCATTTGAAATATTGTACTTCTTTAGATGTTTAATGTTATTAACCATAATTAACTTAGTTGCAGTAATAGGAAGAAAATAACATGAACACATATGACACCAAGATTTAACATGGAGACCCAATTTGGGAAAAACCACCAATTACAACTAGTTATTATTTTTCACTCTTATAAAATGAGCCTTGATAGGAGCCAACCTTGCTAAAGGCTAGAAACCACACTATTATGTGTAACCTTATTAAAGGATATAATCACCCTAGTAGGAGTGGCCTTCTTAGAGGTCTTTAGACACTTCAATATTGAAATGTCACCTTCTTAGAGGATTTGAAAAATAGTTGTTAAGCTGACTCTATGAAGAGATTTGACACACTACTACAATTATAGAGAGTAAGAATAATATGAGTTGTTTGCTAATGCACTTGTATTGCTGATTTCAAATCTCTATTCTAGCTTGAATACTTATCCTCCTTAATAAAATAAAAAAGTTCATCTCGGTCAACTTATGATACTCTACTATCCTTCCAATTCCCTTCCTTCATTTATTTATTCAATCCCATAACTTGACATTATACTAATATCTTTTTCCTTGTCAAGTCAGTTTGAATACACTTACAAATATTCAATATTCACCCCTTAAGTTAGCTAGACTTAATAAATAAATTCATCAAAATAAATATGTTGATCCAAGAAAATCCTTCATTAACCAGCCCAACTCAGTCAACACTACCTCATAAAATACTTTCTTTAGACTTCCTTTGTTAACCATGTGAACATGGTTAACATTGCATCGTGAACTAGTTTCTTTTTGTAACCCAGTGAGCTCGGTTAACACTGGATCCATTTCAACTTCTCTTTGGTGCCCATGTGAACTTGATCAACTATGTCTTCCCAAAAAAATTCTTTGGTGTCCGACTGAGGCTCAACACATATTTCACTAAACTTGGTTTACTCTGGAATGCTCGAGAGGCACTAGAAACTGTCTTCATCATCCAAGGTGAGCTTGGCTGACACTAATTGGTAAAGACTTGATATTTTCTATAACATCAAATACAATATACAATTGAATAATTATCTTCAACAATCTCCTTCTTTGGCATTAATGACAACACAACATGTCTTAATAAAATGAGATTTTAGAGAAAAATAAAAGTAAGGATAATATCCTTAGTTTTATTCTTATTCTCATCCATGAGAACTCCCTCTATCACTGTGAACTTGCTCTAACATAATTCTCTAATTTTTGTGACTGCAACATCAAACTCTCCCTCTTTGATATCAACTCAAGTTCATTCTTACTCTTTGACATTTCTGACATATAAAAAAATATTTGATAGATGATCAAAAACTCTCTCTATTAGACATAAAATTTCTCTAATGTATGATACAATTCTCCCTCTTTGACATCTCATGCCAAAGATAAAATTCATCAAACTTTCATATACCTAATGTACTGATTCATATGCGATCTTCCCTTTAGAATACTACATCAACTTGACTGATCTTCAACATGCTTGGTTGATGCATCACTAAAATCTGATTGGTTAGCTTGAAATAGGGGAATGACCCCTATCTTACCTCTTAGATACAAAAATGCATCATTATGTAATGGCTTGGTGAATATGTCTGCAATCTTTTCTTTTTTATTCACATATTCCAATCTTACTTTCTTATCTTGCACTAATTCTCTTAAGAAATGATACTTAATTTCAATGGGCTTGGTTTTGGTATGTATCAAAGGATTCTTGGAATTGTTAATTACACTAGTGTTATCATAGAAAAAAAGAATTGGATCTTTGATCTCTTCATACCTATCAACAATTGTTTGAACCAAACAATATTTGAACAATTGATTGCTGCAACAACATATTTTTCTTTTGTTGTTGACTGAGAGATATAGTTTTTCTTCTTTCTTATCTAAGATACTAGCCTCTTTCCAAGAAAGAATGCTCCACCACTAGTGCTCTTCCTATCATCAATTATTCTTGCCCAATCAGCATCAGTGAATTATTTCAATTCAAAGTTTCCTCCTTTCTTATACCAAAAATCATAATCTTCAATACCCTTTAGATACCTCATGATTATATGGATTTCCATCATATGATTTTCTTTTGGATTAGTAGCAAATCTTGCTACCATTCCAATTGCTATTGCTATATTAGGTCTTGTATGTACCACATACTAAAGTTTTCTAATCATTGATCTATATGTAGTTTGATCTACTTCTTTGAATCATCATCTTTGGAAAGATTATTTCTAGTAGAATAAGGTGTTCCAACTATTCTAGAATCCTCCATTCCAAACTTCTTCAGTATCTCCCTGATATATTTTGATTCAATAATATAGATACCATCCTTCTTCTATTGAATCTACAAGCTAACAAAGAATTTGATCTCTCCAAACATTCACATGTCAAATTCCTTAGTCATTTTCTTTGAAAAAGATTTACACAAATCACCATTTCTAGTAATAATGTATCATCCACAAAGCTTTTTGCCAACACAATATTCTGATCTTGTCCTCTCTTGATGTATAGGATGATGTTATCATTAGTTCTTTGAAAACTAATCTTTATCAAATACTTCTGCAACCTCTCATAACATGCTTTGGGGGCTTGTTTGAGACCATAGAAAGCTTTGTGTAGTATGAAAATCATGTCCATTTTGTTAGGATAAACAAAACCTTTAGGTTGCTCAATGTAGACTTCCTTTTCTAAGATTCCATTAAGGAATGTTGATTTCACATCCATCTGATACACTTTGAATCCTTTGTGTGTTGCATGTCCAAGGAGTATTCTAACACCTTCAAGTCTAGCAACATGAGCAAAAAAATTTCCATAGTCAATACCTTCCTCTTTAGCATAGGCCTTGCAAACTAGTCTTGCCTTATTTCTTGAAACTTCTCCCTTCTCATTCAACTTATTTCTGAATACCCATTTTGTGACAATTACATTCTTATCCTTGGGTCTAGGATCAAGAGGCCAAATATTATTCCTTTTAATCTAATTAATCTCTTCATTCATAGCCTCAATGAAAATTTCATTCTCTAATGCATCTTTACAAATCTAGGTTCAAATTTAGTAAACGAACATGTACCTTTTAACTTATTCTTTGTCATTATACTAATTGACTGATCTCCAATGATTTTCCAAATGCAATCTCATGAGTTCCTGTCATGCCTTGATGTTATCTCTGTTCAGCTTAGGGATCTTCCTTTTGTAAGACATCATGATCTTTAGCTTAGGTCCTTGATACCAATTTTTGGAAATATAAGAGAATAACTAAGAGGGGAGGGGTGAATTGATCATTTACCACAAAAATAAATCCTAGATCCGTTAGATGTCAATACAAATCAAAACTAAACTTTGTTGAAACTAAAACAATACTGGTGTAACTCAGTTAGCACTGGAAGGTTACAAAACACACTATTAGATGTGACCCTATTAAAGAATTTTATCACCTTATTAGGAGTGGCCTTGTTAGAGGATTTGGCAAATAAATTTTAAGCTAACTCTATTAAGAGATTTGATATACTACTATAATTATTAGAGAGTAATAATGATATGACCTGCTTGCTGATGCAACTATATTGTTGATTTCAGATCTCTTCTCTAGATTGAATACTTGATCCTCCTTCATCAGGTAAAACTTTGTAGCTCAGTCAACTCAGTATGTTCTTCTATCCTTCCAATTTTATTCCTAGGTTTTTCATTTCAATGCCATTCTTTTCTCATATTCAATCCCACAACTTGACCTCATACTTATATCTTTTGCCTTGTCAAGTCAGCTTGAATACAATTATAAATCCAATATTCATCCCTGAAGTTAGCTAAACTTAAGGGTATGTGCAAGATCATGGTCAACCAAACTATGCTCTTAAGTGGCAATAAAAAATTAGAAAATCATGATTATGTCAACTTGACGTGCAATTTTCTACTTGTTATTAACTTTATGTAGAAAAGTTGAGAGAAATTTTTTTTTAGATAATTGCATCTAGTTTCTAAACTACTAGGACTTATCTCAAAAAAATAAAAATTGATTGGTCAAAAGTTTGAATTTTAATGCAATATTACAAAAATTTCAAAACAAAAATAAGAAGTAGATGTATGTCTGACCACCTTAATGAAAATCAAATGATAATATTTTTTAATAATATTCTAGATATAAGTAGTAGACTCATGCCTAGATGTGACACATATTCTTGGGTATTTTTACTCTAAATAAATAATAATTAATTAATTTTTGACTTTAGTATTTTTGTAATAAAAATCTCTCATATCTGACCACCTTAACTAATTCAAAACTCTGCAAAATTCAATTCTTCATTTTTTTTCCTTATAGTAGAAGAAACATAGAATGTGATGCATCTTTTGAATTTAAAAAATGTTGTACCATTTGAAAGTTATAGTTATTTTTCAAGTAGTGTGTTAGTCAACACTTTATACATAACTCCATTAGAAAATAAGTAATAATTACTTACTAAACTCATAATTTGGAAAACCTCACATTTATTGAAAGGTAAAGGTCATCAGCTATAGGTTTGAAGTAAATATCACATAAAAATAGGCCAAAAGCACATTTTTAGGATGTTTTTAAAGTTG
>CM053790.1:691341788-691349288 GCA_028749045.1 Cupressus sempervirens
GGATTTTCTAGTGGGAGTAGGAAATGTACTAATTGTTGTTTTCTTTTGATGCTATTTGTCCACAAAATGAGATGGCGT
Source organism: Cupressus sempervirens (assembly GCA_028749045.1). Classification (NCBI taxonomy): domain Eukaryota; kingdom Viridiplantae; phylum Streptophyta; class Pinopsida; order Cupressales; family Cupressaceae; genus Cupressus; species Cupressus sempervirens. The sequence continues at coordinate 691,341,867 of CM053790.1, forward strand.
GGGAGTTGATTGACTCTAGAGTTATGTTCTCATCATACTTTGTCTTATTATTAACAGATTGGAAGTTATTAACAACAAAGAGTAGAGCAATCATGTGATACTTGGAAGATTGTTTAATCTTACTCCCAAATCTCGCTTCTTTTAATAACAATCAACAAATATAATAAACTAATTTTCTTTCTTTTAGTTGTGTTTTCTCTGCAAATTATTTAAAGAATTCATTTAGAATTTGGATGATTTTGAACAAAGATGATTAAAATTGACCCCAAAGCAAAGTGTGAGCACTGTAAGTATTTGTACAAGCCAAATAAGTTTCTATATGCTTAAAATTTCCAAACAATCAAAGCAGACTATGAATGCATAAAATAAACAAGATAGCTTATTGTATCACGTAAATATCCATTCTAAAATGTTTAAAATGAGTCTTGGGATTTTTCTTTACACATTGAATAAATACCCAAATACGGTATCAGGGTTTGGGGTTGTACCATCTTAAATAATTTGTATTTGAAGTATAGAAAAAAAAATGTTTTGAATTCATTTTTAATTTTAATTTGGACAAAGTAGAGATTTTTTTAGTCCCACCTAGTCATAGGCGGAGACTAAAGTTTTCACAAAAAATAAATTTTTTAGCTTCTTACTTCTTATTAATTCATGTTTCCAAAAGAGTACAAAATCATTTTAATATATGTTTATTAGAAATTCCTTTGTTAAAATTTCATTTTTCATATTTATTCCCATTTTATAACTGTTTTCTCTAGTTTTTCTTGGTAGATTTTTTCATTTTTGAATTTACAAAAATTATTAAATCAACTACAATCTTTCTAGAAGATGCTCCTCTTGACATGACTTTTGTATGTGTTTCTATCTAGTAGCCATGTGAGAAGGTAGATGTTTAGAAATACAACATTTTACTAGGTGGCATGATTGTTGTGAGAGTAAGTAAAGATCTCGATACATCAAGTGTTTCCTTAGGATTTTTTGAAGAAGCCAAGGTGGACCATAGTGCTTCATATATGATTTTGATTTATTTTTGGATGAAAATTATATTTATTCAACATATTTGGTATTGGATATTGTATTGCCATGATTTAAATTAAGTGTGTTTTTGCTTCTGTAATTTATTTTCTCTACGACAATAGTTTCTAGTGCTTCTAACACTACTGCTGATTTTCATTGAAATGGTCTAGTTGTCAAGAAAAAATAAATTAGAATTTGTAGATCTATATGTGGAAAGGTAACCCGATGGATAGCTATCTTTATTGAAAATAGATGCACTGGTCAAATGTCTAAGGATATCTTTACTATTGCCAATGACCCCAATTGGTGTAATCTCTAGCCTAATACATTTTACATTATTTATTTTTTATTTTCTTCTAGAGAACTTATTGTCATCACATTCTGTGATTATCTAGTATCCATATTTTGACAGTAAATAGGACTTCACTTTTCATAGTTTATTATAATCTGTTTTCTTTGTAGAGGAGATCTAATAGAGTTTCATTCATCAACTACAATAAATTCTATTGAGTAGATCTAGATGCTTGCAATGAATTTCCCAATAAGTTATCACTATTAATTTTATGTCGTGCTTTGTTGGCGATATTGCTTATTTTCAAAATTTTAAACTTTTACATATTTGTTCACCACTCTTAGTGTAACCTAGTATGGATGTTATTGGAATTGTTTCTATTTTTATTAAGGGTTGTCTTGGAGTAGTTGCATGAGCTTGTGAACCTACATAGGTAATTGATAGCTTTCCTTAAGAAGTTTTCATAATTTTTTAAATTAATGAATTAGATGATATTATAATCATGTTTTAAATGATTCAAGTTGTAGAAATTATAAAAGATTTCACATTTTTGTTTCACGATTGCTGGTAAATGAAAATAGTAACTACATTCTCTTTTCATAATGTAGGAACTACAACTGTTGAGATTTTATATAGGTAGGTTGATAGGTTGGCATGATCAATTGGTTGTACAAGATTAGTTAATATTTTCCCTTATTGTAAGCCAATGCCTAATTTGCATTAAAATTAATTTAGATGTATGCTCCAACTACCTCGGCTTGATTTTTGTTGTCATATAAGATGACAATCTTGTGGTAAGTAAATTGAGATCACATTGAGATCTTACATTTTGTACTTAATAACTATTTTTTGTACCCACTTTGATAAGGAAAATCTAGGTATGCCAATGTCAAATTTTGCAATAGGATAAATGTTTCAAAGTAGATATTTGATTTGATAACATGAAGGTGAAAACTCTATAATTCATATTTTTGACCTTATAAGTATGGAGGAGGGGAGGAATTTTCCAAGAAATCTTTAGCAAATGGATTTTTATAACTTATCTCAAATATTCTAGAAGTTTGACTAATTTGTTCTTAGTGAAAATGACTAGAAATGACTCAGCCATGGAGTGTCCCTGAAGTACTTTGTCTAGTATATGTATCATCTGCCACATTTCAAAAAGAACCACAGTGGTAGTAAAGTCATAAATTATTATCATTTTGTAGATATAATTTTCTAAAATATATTCTCACTATCAAAGCTAAATTCATTCATACTCAACACCACAACTCATCACAATTCTTTGAAGGTATCTAATTAGGCTTTGTTCTTTAATTTCAAGTTCAAATCAATTATTATTTCCCAATAAGGCTTTGAAAAGGTTGGCAACACATGAAATTTCAAGTGAAGGGTCTTTAGCTGGGGAAGTTATCCTTCTGCATTATGTATATTTAGTTAGAGTTGTAAGTGAATCTCCTCATTGTGAGACATGTCTCATTAGTTTGTATGTCTTTCTATTATGGTTGATTGATTCTTTCTTGGATAATAGGGGTTTTAATGAGGTTTTTAATGGCCATATAGATGAAACTTGGTCTTTCATATCTTGCAATACCTTATGGATTTTCTTGTGAGGGGATACAAATAATTAGAATTGTGTATTATGCATTTTGGCTCCTAATACAAAGTAAGTTGTTAGGATTAACCTCAGAGAGAAATAAAAATTACGTGAAAATTTAAACAATATTAGAAAATAATAAATCACATAGAATAGAACTCAAGAAACCAACATTTAATATTGTTCACCCAAACCTTGGGACATGTCCACCAAATAGCAAGTCCAATATTATTACAATCTGGTGATTACATCCTGATTACAATATGTAATCCCTTACATCTCAATATGACCAAAAGAAGCAATTTTCACATCACACCTTATGAAAATCCCTAACCCTAAGATCTTATACTAGTATTTTTATCACTTTAGGGTTATAATTAATTACTACATGTCAGCCAAAAATCCTGATAAAATAGGGCCCAAAAAAATTTTACCCCAAAGAATTATGAAGTATGTACAATACTTCCCTAGTCAGTCACCACAAACTAACAATCTTCCACTTGGGGACTAATCAGGCTCCACACTAGACAACAATCTCTCACTTGAAGACTAATCCTACAACAATACCACTACCACATGGGGCTCCCACTGGATCAAACCACTCTGGACTCTGTTGTTCTTTTATTTTGTTTAGTGTAGAAGACCAACCAAAGTTTAAGAGGCGTTCAAATTCTCCCTTGTCACTACCTTTGTAAACATATCTACTAGATTCTCATTTGTATGTATCTTGTCCAAATTTAACTGTCCATCATCAAAAACTAACTTAATGAAATGGTACTGCAACTATATGTGTTTTGTATTTCAATGAAAAGCTGAATTCTTTGCAAGATGAATGACACTCTAACTATTTGTCAACAAATAATTATCCTTTTGAGGGTGTCCCAATTCTTTCAAGAAGATTTGAAGCCATAACATCTCCTTGGTTTCCTTTGTAGTAGCAACATACTTTGCCTCTGTAGTGGATAGCACATTGAGTTTCTACAATTGAGAAACCTAACTCATAGCTACTCTACCAATAGTAAATACATAACCTATAGTACTCTGTCTAGTATCAATATCCCTTACCAAATCTTACTTAATATATCCCTATAAATTAGTAGTAGATCCCCAAAATTGTAGACACTTACTGGATGTTCCTCTCAAATATCTAAAAATCTATTTAACTACATTATAATGCTCAAGCACTAGATGACTCATATACCTGCTAACCACTCCCCTTGCATGTGCAATATCTAGCCTTATACATACCATAGTGTACATCAAGCTTCCTACAAGTGAAGTATAAGGTACCTTGGACATCTTGTCCTTCACTTCTTGTGTCTTTGGACACATATTCTTGCTCAACTTCAAATGACAAGTTAAAGGTGTGTTGATAGCTTTAGTATTCTCCATAGAGAAACATTGCAACACCTTCGTAATATAATCATTTTGAGATAATGTTAGTTTCCTTTCCTTCCTATCTCTGCAAATCTTCATATTAAGGATTTGTTTTTCTGCCCCCAAATCCTTCATAGCAAATGCATGTCCTAACTGGTGTTTTAGTCCCTTAATGTGATCCATGCTAGAACCAACTATAGGCATATCACCAATATATAAACATAAAATAATGTACTTTTCATCATCCAACCTCTTAAAATAAGCACAATAATCTAAATGACACCTACTATATACATGCTCATACATAAACCTAGCAAATTTAAGATACCATTGTCGAGGTACTTCCTTCAAGCCATATAAACTTTTCTTCAAGCTTCACACTAAGTTCTCCTTACGCTTAACCTCAAATCCTTCTGGCTATGCCATATATATCTCTTCATTCAAATCACCATGAAGGAAGGTTGTTTTAACATCAATCTGTACCAAATGTAAATTTTTAGTAGCCATAATACATAAAACAATATAGATAGAAATCATTTTACAACGGGAGAGAATATCCCATCAAACTCAATGCTTTTTTTTCTATGCAAATCCTTTTACAACTAACCTGACTTTAAATACTTACTTATATCCATCCTCTTCTTTCAACTTGTAAACCCATTTTTTCTATAAGCCCATTTACCTATAGGAAATTTGCATAAATCCTAGGTCTTAATTTTTAACAAGTCCATTTCATCTACCATTGCAGACTCTCTCTCTAAATGTTAGTATCCACCTACATAACTTCATCATAAAATTCCAGTTCACTAGCATCCATAAGTAAAATAGAATACAAAGAGGGAGAAAATATTTTTGGAGGTCTACTTAGCCTTGTTGACCAAGTAACATTTACTGGTGTGTGTGGAATTTATTGTTATGGTTGTTGCACATCATGAGGAAGTGTTGTAACATCATCTTTTGGAGTATTATCTAGCACTACATAATCATATTCTTTCTTCTTATGTTGCTACAACAAATCTTTGTGCTACACTTTGTCATTGAATATGACATCCCTGCTTCTTAAAATTTTATAATTTTTAAAATCTCAATGCCTATAACCAAATTCATCAATGTCATATCCAAAAAAAATACATTTCTTTGACTTAGCTTCCAGCTTGGCTCTATTTTTAGAATTTATATGAGCAAATGCTTCACAACCAAAGGTTTTGAGAAAAGAATAACTCACCTTCTTACCAGTTCATGCTTTCTCTAGAATACCATAGCCCAAAGGAGTAGAGGGACCTCTATTAATCAAATATACAATAGTATTAACAACCTCCACCCGCATGTTTAAGGGCAACCCTACATGAAACCTCATGCTCCTTGCATTCTCCATTATAGTCATGTTCATGTGCTCAGCCACTCCATTTTCCTATGGATTCCTTGGAACAATTTTTTGTCTATGAGTACCATTAGAGGAGCAATAATCTTAGAATTCATGACTACAATACTCACCACCATTATCATATCTGAGAAACTTTAATTTCTTACCAGTCTCATTTTCAACCAAGCATTTCCATTTCTTAAAAGTTTGAAATACATCAAATTTTTGTCTAAGGAAATAAATCCATACTTTTCTAGTTGCATCATCGATAAATGTAACATAATAATAAGAGCCACCAAGGTAAGATTCCTAAGCTAGTCCCCATACATTTGTATGCACAAGCTCTAATTTATCATTTTTATTTTCCTTCCCAATCTTCACAAAACTCACTCTCTCTTTTTTTCCATACATAAAACTTTCACAAAAATCCATATTAACATTTTTTAGAACTGGTAAAAATCTCTTTAAATGAAGTAATTTCATACCTTTCTCACTCATGTGCCCAAGTCTATTGTACCACAACATTGTATCGGAATCTACAATAGCTAATCATTCTCCCTACTCAACTGCAAAAAATATTATTGAACATTCATTTTTCTTTGATATAATCAAAGTAAAAGGAACAACATGACTAGTACAACGATATAAGGTGCCTACTTTCACACCATTTTGCTACTACAAGGGAACCTTTTGAAACCTTCCAATTTTTATCATTCAAATTAAATTTCTACTTAGACTTGGAACATGTCTTACCTCATATATTAGCCAATAATTCCCATTCTACAACTTAATTTTAACTTTTCCCTTTTCAACAATCTGATAGGGCTCATTATCCCCCAAATAAACAAGCCCAAAATCCCCTTAGACATAATCAATGAAATAACCTCTATGAGGTGTAGCATGAAATGAAGCACCAAAATCTAAAACCCATGAATTATCAAAACTTTCTAAAGACAGAAGCAGAGCATCCTCTTCAGATTTTTACTTACCACATTTGCCTCCTTGTTCCCTCCTAATTTATCTCCTTCATTGTTCTTTCAAGTCTAGCAATCTTTCTTCTTATGCCCAAATTTCCTAGAGTATTAGCAATCTCTCAATTCTTTGGATTGAGACCTCTTCCCCTTTGACTTTCCTCTTGATTTCCCACAATTTTCAAAATTATTTCCTCTCTTAGTCATTTTGTCTATGCTTTGTGCATTCAAAGCACTTCCTAATGTAGATCCACCTAAGGTTTTCCTATGAGTTTCCTCACTCAAAAAAATACTGATCACATCATCATATTTTAGGGTATTAGATCCAAACACAACATTAGTCGTAGCCATTACCAAGCCATTCCAACTTTCAAGAAAAGAACACAAAAGCAAGAGATCCCTAATTTCTTCATCAAAATTAACACCCACAAAAGATAACTGTCTAGTAAGAATATTAAACTCATTTAAATGATCTGCAATAGATCCACCTTCTACCATTTTCATATTAAATAAACACTTCATGAGAAATACCTTATTTGAAGAGGAGGGATTTTCATACAATTTCACTAGGGTTTCAATCAACTCTTCTGTCTTCTTCTCCTTTGTAATATTAAATTTCACCAATGGTGTTAGACATAATCAAATGCTTCCAAGTTCCTTTCTATCCAAAATATCCTAGTCCTAATTTGTCCTAGTTCTCTAATTCTTAGTTTTTTCTTCCAATGGCTTCCATAAATCCTTCTGATAAAGATAGTCCTCTGTTTGCATCTTTCGTAACTAGAAGTTGTGCCCATTAAACTTT
>CM053790.1:691354288-691489288 GCA_028749045.1 Cupressus sempervirens
AGCTATATGTGATGCTTTAGGTGAGGGAATTAGAGTAGTTATTATGTAGAAAAAACATCTTATAGCCTTTGAAATGTCACAAGTATATGAAAAGTGATTCCTAATACTCTACTTATGACAAGGAAATGTTGGCAATAACTTATGCCTTAGATAAATTTAAACAATAATTTTTTTGAGGAAATTTCAACATTAGGACTAATCATAAAAACATACAATTTTGGATAAACCAAAATGATGTCAATGATTGACAACATAAATGAATAAGAAAAATCTAGGCTTATAACTCTAACATTGAATGTTTTAAATGCTCCAATAATATTGTGGGAGATTTTTTATCTCATCAAACACATGTGAGAACCATGGTATGTATCACTGAGGATTGGAAAGAAGATGTCATTGCAAATTTTTCTAAAGAATCATTTATAAGACAAATAATAGATACAAAAGCACCAAGTGATGAATATAAGATAATGGAAGACCTAATATTATACACATAGAAGATATTTATTATAGACAACTCCATAATCAAAAGAAGAATTATGAAAGAGTATCATGAAAACCCTTTGTCTAGTCACCCAAGGATATTAGGAAGTATGTCTTGAAATGTATTACATTTGGGAATTGTAAGCCCCAACTAATAATGTAATTGGAAATACTATAAATGTATGTAAAAGAGTCATATTAGTTTTTATATTTTTATTGATGTAAAATTCTTAGTTTGCTAGACATTATGCTAATTTAGTAGAGTACCAAATAATTTGATTGATAATGAGGATTTGAAGAAAGTATGTTAATGATCGATTTGTTAAGTGTGTTATTAAATGGTTTCTTGAATGAATTGGAAAATGATAATGTAAAGTTGGTTTGATTGTTTTAAAATTATGAAAATGTGCAATGACATAATATAATTATTGAGTTATGCAAGGTACATTGAGTAACTAGGTGATAGAAGGAATTCAATGTTGAGCAAGTGATCACAGTGTTCACCAAGAAATTGTAAAAGTTATGTTGGAAATTTAGTATTACTTGTAAAAGTCTAGTATTGTCGAGTGATGTGTTTCTTGAGTGAAGTACTATGTTCATTGAGTAACAACGTGAAGAAGAAGTGGAAGGAAACGAAATCTAAACACAAATTTTGGTGGAAATATATAATGTTTGAAATGTTCCAAGGCACAACTCAAAGCTTTTTGCAAGATCTATAGATGGGAAAATTCAATAAGGATTTGATGAAGGAAATTGAAGAAGGCATAAGGATGAGCATAAAGTTGTATGAAAGTTCATTTTTCTAAGTGGTTAGATTCATTGTATCTTGGAGAATCTAAGATCAATAATTGTCATTAAGTGTAATTGAAAGAATCTAAAAGCTACCGAACTACCATTTAAGGAGGATTTGGAACAAGATGGAGGTTGTTGATTGATGTTGATTAGTTGTTGATGATTTTGTTGAAGGTGATCAAAGGAGAAGATAAAGTGAAAAAATTTTGAAGTTGAAGGAAGAAAACAAAGATGAGCAGTGAAGGAGAAGATCAAAATTAAGTTTGAGAAAAGTGCAAGAGCTAAGGAGTGAATAAAAAAAGCAAGTAAGGGATTAGAGGACAAAAATCTAAAAGAGATCGAGCAAAAGGGAGATCTGAATAAGAAATGTGAATTGCTAACCTTAAAAATTATTTATTATATTACATTCTAATTATTATAGAAGAATAAAAATATCAATACCAAGTTAACCTAACAAGTCTGTAAGATCCTACATGGTAAGATTGATTAGTGGTGTTGACAACTTATTTAATCAAGGCACTCTTTAGACAGGATCAAGAAGTGAACAAGGTCTAGATGACCTTTGGTCCTCTAACAAGGTCGCATTAACAATATCTATATAAGCATTTAACAAGATTGGATCTTAACCAAATTCACTTCAGAAGAGTGTTGTCATCCTAGGTGGTTTTCCCCTTTAAAGGGTTTCCACATTAAAAATTTTGATGTCAAAAGTGTTATTGTGTTATGTTTCAAGTTAATTTTAATGTTATTTAAAGTTTATTACAACTCTGTAACAACTAAGTAACAACTAGGTTATAAATATGAATTATTAATTTGAGTGGGCAATAACAAATTAATGAATGAACTTTTTGGAGTAAAATGATTGTGTGAGATAAATGAGAAGATGTATGATTACACCGAGTAAATGATCTTAATTTTTATGAAGTTTATTTGATACTAAAATGTTTGGAGGACTATATGATAACTAAAAATAATTGATTCACCACCCCCCCACCCCCACACTCAATTTTTTAACTATTGGTATTAGAGCAAAACAAACTTAGAGGAAGAAGTTTAAAAGTACTTGAGCTAAAGATTTGAGGATGTATAAGAGAGATGTATCAAATTTTAATAAGGAGAATTTCTCATCTTGGAAACATAGAATGAGGCTACACCTATCTATAATTGGAGACAACATCACACACTGGTTGGACAATGAATATTTGTAGTTCTTGCTCCTATGTCTATGGAATAAATGGTTGAGAAGGGAGATCATAACAACTTGATGATTGAGATTGTATCTGCTCTTAATAATGTTGAATTTGATGATATCAACAGTTGTACCAATGCTTTAAAAATGTGGGATAAATTGGCACTTAGACATAGTTGAGACCCAAATATAATGAGAAGTAAACCGTATAGGTTAAAAGGAAATTATGATGTCATGAGAATGAAAGAAGGTTAGAATGTTGTATTGTATATGAGCCAAATCAAATAAATTGTTAGTGTAATTAGAGCTTCTAGAGGAATTATAATTGAAAGTGTTATTGTAAGTAAAGTTATTAGGACCCTTGTAACTATTTATGCTATCAAATTTTCTATATTTTTAGAAGTGAGAGTTATGCCTGGCAATGTATTGATACTTGGCAGTCTAGTTGATTAGTTAACCATATTTCAATTGAGCAATTTTAATAATATTATAGTTCCACTTGGAAATTCCTTTAAGTATTCACTACCCATTAGTAGTTCAAAGAAAGAGAAGAAAGGAAAGATCAAAGAGAGTATGAATCTAAAGATGAATTGGATGAGGTTGAAGCATTTCTTGCAAGAAGGTTATCAAGATGTAAGGGTAAATACAAAGGTAAACTGCAACTAAATTTCTTTAAATGTATTGAAGTTGGTTATTTTTCTATTAAGTTTACTAATAGAAGTAAGAGTGACATAACTTATAAGAAAGAATACAAGTATAGGAAGAAAAAAGGATTACAAGGAAAAAGAAAACAAATCACACTACATTGTCGAGGAAGAGCACACTAAGACAAGTAATAATGAGCATAAGTGGTTAAGATGGTATATATTACAATCAAGGAAGATTTTAATGGTGAAAGGTATCAAAATTAAATTCCCTTATTTTACATGTTAGAAATAATAATTCGTGAATATAGATAGTGGATGCTCCCAACACATGACTAGTGATCTAATGAAGTTTGAAAAATTGGAGGAAATTGATGATGGTAGAAATGTTAAGCTAGGTAATAATGTTCCATGTCTAGTGAAATATAGAGTATCACTAATGTTGGATGATAAGATTAGATTAAATTTCAGTGTTCCTTAGTTGAATAATTGAGGTCACAAGCTAGAATTTTAGAATAGGAAAGTTAGGATTTATGATGATGAAGGTAATCTAGTTGAAATTGAAATGCAGACAAGAGGTATTCTATTTTATGTTGATCTAATTTTTGACACATGTTCATTTTCTCAAGTTGAGTCTGTATGGTTGTGGCATAAAAGGTTGTGTCATTGGTAAATTTTATAAATATTGCATAAAGGTTAGTAGAAAGAAAAGAGATAGAGGCCTACCAAATCTACAAAAAATTGAGAATGCTATGTGTAATGGATTTAAGCCTAGTAAGATGATAAAGTCAAGCTTTTCAAGAGAGACACGTACTTCAAATGAAATATTGGAATTAATTCATATGGATGAAATATTCTAGAATGATGATTGTTAAGTCCATGTTGTTCAAATCACATACTTTGTATATGTGCCAATGGTATAAGGCTAGAGTTAAGAAAGAAACTAGTAAACCATTGAAATGTTGAAGATTTGATAGAGGTGGTGAATTTATGTCCATTGAATTCACTAAATTTCATACAAAAAGTGGTATTAAAATTTAGTGTTTTATAGCAAGAACACTAGAACAAACTAGGATTGTTGAAAGAAGAAAAATGCCAATTATGGATTATGCAAGAATGTGGGTGATTGAAAAATATGCTACACAAATATTTTGAAGAGAAATTGTTAGTAGTGTTTTTAATACTCTTAACCAAATTTAGCTAAAGAAATGAACAAATAAGACACCCTATGAACTATGGTACGTTCATACACCTAACGTAAGTTATTTCAAAAACTTTTGAAGTAGGTGTTATATTTACAAAGATGAAAGGAATGCTAAATTTGATTTAAAAGAAGAAGGTATAATCCTTAGATATTCATCTAAAAGTAAACCTTATAAATGCTTGAACATGTCTACTAACAAAATGATTGAAAGTGAAAATTTGAGGATTGACGAGTTTATAGAAAAGAATGATGTGAAAAGAAAGAAGAAACAAAAAGACTACAATAGATTTATATGTGTATGAAGAGACACATGATACATTATCCAACTTTAAGTAAAGAATCACTGAGCAATAGAAAATATCAACCAAGTTTCAAAATGTTATGTCTAAGCATTTAACAGTACAATCTGAGAAGGAAGGTGAATCCCAACACATTTAGAAAATATTGAAAGTCATAGTTTTGAACCTGTGTTGGAAAAATATGTCAGGAAAAATATTTCACCTAACTAAATACTTGGAGATAGAAAGACTGGAGTACAAATAAGAAGTAAGTTAAGAGCTAATACATGTTTGATAGCTTATTTTGAAAGAATAACCATTAAGATTGCAATTTATAATGATGATTAGTGATGTAGAACCATCTTAGGGTAGTGGACCATACTGCATGTTGGAGGGATTTTAGTGGAGTTGTGTGGACCTATTTGGGTCTTTTCTTTTTCTTTTTTATGTATTTACTAAGTGTTGTAAGCCTTTTAAGGCATTTGGTATTTAATTCCTATTGGAGGTTGACTTATGGCTTAACATTTATTTAATGTATTGATTATTTAATTTGTAGCTTCCTAGGCTAACTTGTGGCTTAGTTTGGTATAATAAGGGGTATTGTGGAGTCTTTAGTCATTATTATGTTGGCATTAAGTTATTATTTCCATTAGTGACAACACTTATCTACTTTAGTATAGCCACCGAGCATTCTAGTGTTAACCGAGCTTCGCACTTTACACCAAGCATCTACAGTGTATACCAAGCATTTAGTGGTTACCTTGTAGGTTCATCACTTAAATAGTATCTAACGAGAATATAGTACTCATCGAGCTTCATAGTGTTTATTGAGTGATGGAAGTGCAGTGTTTATTGAGTGATGGAAGTGCAGTGTTTACTGAGTGATGGAAGTGTAGTGTTTACCGAGTGAAATCAAGGTAAACAAAGGATTCAATTGTTACCAAGTGACACTATATCTACTGAGTCTCCAATGGTTATCGAGTTCCAAGCTACGTTGTGTGGTTAGTATGGACTGAGCTTCTACTTCTACTAAGTGCATGATGATGTCGAGTAATGCAATGGATGCCGAGTATTAGAAGGTCACTAAGTCAGCTTGAAGAACCTAAGTTTTCTACTGTTTGGTCGACTCAGTAATATTTTGTTCACTCATGTTTTGGCTGACCTTGCAATTGTAGTTATTGGAATGGTATATATGTCATGTATTATATCATTTGAAAAATATATGAGTATGTTAAGGAATGGATATGTAATGCTTTGAGAAGAATAAAAGTGAATCAACAGCAGAGCAGAGTATTTATAAAGGTCTACAAGGAGAAGTAAAGATTCATCAGTCACAAGAGGTGATTTGTACTTCAAGGATCTAATTAGCAATCAAATTGTAAGTAGATCCATTGTTTCATCCTAACAGGTGAATCAACCTTGTAAAATCCTTTAACACAATAGACTTAATAGTCTTTGCATAAATCTCCTAATAGAGTGCATACTTTAGTGTATGTTTATAAATCCTCTAACAAGGTGGGCCTAGCAGTCTTTTGTGCTCCTAACAGGGAAAATCACCAGAAGTGGTCAATGTAAGCCCTAACAGGATAACTTCATACTGCAGTAACAAAGTTTTTTGGGTATCATCCCCACCCCAATTTTACTTTCTATTTGGAAGGTTTCTAGGTTACCAAATCACTGTGTACATGTGTTATAAATGTTTGATCTCTCATAAATGCAGTAGATTAGATGAATGAATGGTGAATAGTATATATGGTTAAAGTGTTGAATTATTTTAAAAATTTGTCAAGTTACTGATTCACCCCTCCCATCTCAGTAACCTGTCATATCTTGAATATTTCCAACATATTCATCCATCTTGAAGAAGAGGTGGTGGTAGAGGAGAAATTTTTGAGAAGGGCTAGTAACTAAGGCTTGGAAAATAAGGAGATTTATTCGTGGGCTTGTAAGCACAAAATTAGATCTTCCTTGGAGGTTTCTATTAGATTTTTGATCTCAACTAGCTATGGCTTAGATGGGATCTTGAGAGATCTTGCGGAACTATTACTTGCTTTGTATTTGGTTGTCACTAAGAAGGCCTTACAACCCGACACATTGCATGTAATGAGTTATATCTATGAATAAATTATTTTGATTTGGTATCAGATCTTGCATTGTTGTTGTGTTTCCATTATGTGGTTATTTTTTGGGGGATATGACATCTCCTTTGGGATCCTACTATCTTGCATTGCATCAATTAGATACATGTAACAAATGAACAGATTGAACAAATTGAGAAGAAAAATAAATAGACATTAATACCAAGGCCACTAGACAAGAAGTTTAATTCAGGAGCATCTTGCATCCAAAAATAAAATGGGGCATGATATTAAAAATAAAGATAAAAAATTGGATGAAAAAAAACATAAAAAAGAAATAGAAAAATAGAAAAAAAATGGAGAAAAGAGGGAAAAGGTCATTTAATGCTTTTTGCCAAGCCAACATATAGCTTGAGGGTTTATTTAGTGTAACTTACTAGGTAGAATAGTCACTTTTTTTGGTATAAGTAAAGGGTCTTGTCTTATCATTATTCATTCAACATGGGATCCAACATGGAGAAGATGGAGTAGTTAAGAGGAGAAAAGTTTGTGATCAGACCTAGTAGTTGTGGCTTTGGAAAGTAGAAGGTTACTTGATGTCTTGTGATCATAATTTTAGATTCTTCTTGGAGTTTCCACTATATTATGGTTCTAGGATAGCTAGGGTTGGAACTTATGAGGTCTTTTAGAATTACTCTTATAATTTCTTATGTATTTGGCAATAACAGGGAAGGCCTTATAGCTAGGCATGTTGGATGTAAATCTTAGGATTCTATTATGAGCATTGGAATTATTATGGATCTAAATATTTTTGTGATTGTGTATATTCCATTGTATTATTATTTTCTTGGGGATAGGCCATCTCCTTTGGGGATTCTCTTTTCTTGTACTATACCAAGTGGTATAAGAGAAGAAAATGATCTTGTAGTATATATTTCTTTCTAGAATCCAAGATATCATTTTTGTGAGGTAGCAGATTATGGTTCTAACTCACAATTGTAGAGGACTCATACATGAATTTTGATATAAAGAGGTGGTTGCAAAGATGGAAGGTTCATCTTCTTGAGTAAAGATTTTCTCTGGTTGGAGATTTGTTAAATAGGGTTTACAATGATTGTGGAAGATTCCACTAAGAAGATTGGACCCTAGGATGATTGCAGATCTCTAAGATATAGTGGAGATGAATATTTTAGAGAAGTTGGCTTGGTTGGAAGCTAGTTTGAGTGATCAAGTTAAGGAAGGGATAGTTGAGTTTCATAGAGATTTATGGATCTAGAGTCTATGAGTCCATAAGAGACTGGTCTAACTAATTAAGAAGATTATTTAGAGAAGAAGACAAAATTATTGTTGAGGAAAATGTAAAGGGTGACTTTTCTAAAGATAAAGATGTATGTGTTGTTTGTTTTGTTTACCAGTTTGTTGTGTCTAATGCAAAACTTGCAAAATAACTTTTGATCATTTCTAAGATATGTGAGATTACTAAAGATATTTCTAACTTGTTGAGACTACAAAGGAGATTTACTTTCATGATCAGTTAGATGGGTCTGATCTAGAAATTGCAAAGCATCTTATTATGGATGATGGGACTTCTAATTATAAGGATTTGCACAAGGTTGCTGATATGCATGTATATTTATATGTTTTTATTGAGATAATTGAGGATGTATTGGTTACTATTGATATGGTTGATATAGATTTCAATATTGTCGCTAAGTAGATACAATTTTGGATTCACATGTTTATGACATGGATTTCATGTTTGAGGATATTGTTGTTGCTAGTTGTAATTAGTTACAGGAATTGTTGGCAAACTATTATGTTCCATTTGGTCCTAGGAGAAAGCATGTTCATTGGGTTGATGAGATTCATATGATTATAATGTTTGTATGGATGAAGCCAAGATGGTTGTGTATATTTTTTCTTCAATCTAGGATACATTGGAAACCTTTGGTGAAGATGAAGTTGGTTGGAGAAATTTCTTCTGACATCAAAGTATGGGATATACTTTTTTATCTACTTGGGGAGTTTGATACAAGAGAATCTTGCATCTTAAAATAAAAGGGGCCATGACATAAAAATAAAAACAAAAATTAAAGAAAAATAAAGTGGCGAAGAGAGAAGGTGACAAAAATTGGAGGAAAAAAATTAGTAAAAAAATTTAATATTTTTTTTAAAATGGAGAAAAGAGGGGTAAAGGCATTTAATATTTTTTGCCAAGATAACTTGTGGCTTGAGGGTTTATTTAATGTAAGGGTTTATTTTATATAACTTACTAGATTGACTTGTGGCATGTTTTTTTATAAGTAGAGGGTCTTATCTTATCATTTTTCATTTACCATGGGATCCAACATTGAGAAGATAGAGTAGTTGAGAGGAGCGAAGTTTGTGAGCAGAGCTAGTAGCAGCAACTTGGGAAACAAGAATGTTTCTTGGTGTCTTACAAGAACAAGTTTAGGTTCTTCTTGGAGTTTCTACTACATTTTTGTTATCAGCTAGCTAGGCTTGGATCTTTCCTGGTCTTGCAGAATTACTATTGCAATTGCTTATGTATTTGGTTGTAACTTAGAAGGCCTTATAATCAGGCATGTTGGATGTAAATCTTATGATTCTATTATGAGAATTTTCATTATTGTGAATCTAAATATTTTTTTTATTATGTGTATTCCACTATGTGGTTATTTTCTTAGGTTGGGACATCTCCTTTGGGGATTCTCTTGCCTTGTACTACACCAAGCATGTGATAGGAAAAAAATCAATTTTTAGAAATAAGCTGAATGAAAATGGAGAAGTGGTAAGAAACAAGCAAAGACAAGTTTGCAAAGGATATCCACAAGAAGGAATTGACAATGACACTTGACTTTTGAACATGTGGCAAGACTAGAAGGTGTAAGAACATTGTTGACTATTTCTACTTACAAGAAGTTTAAAGTTTACCAAATGGATGTCAAATCTATATTATTGAATGGAATACTTAAAAGGAGGTCTTTATTGAACAACCTGAAGGATTCATTTAACTTGATTGGAAGAATCTAATTTACAAGCTAAATAAATAATTATACGGACCAAAACAAGTACCAAGAGCCTAGTATGAAAGGTTACATTCTTATTTGATCAAGATTGGATTTACCAAAGTTAGTGAATCTGTTGGATTTGAGAAAATACAAAAATCAAATCCACAAGTGCTTGAATCACCTGCATGTAGAAAACCTATCACAAAGAAGAAAAAGACTAGAAGAGGCAAGGGTTTGGTCTGAAAATAAGAAAATTGTATTCTTAGATAAAATGTAAATTGTTGTACAATATGATATGAAAACACACTAGGAAAGCCTATTTATAAAGGTCTCTAGGAAGCTTCTAGAATGAGCTAGAAAGTGCTAGGAGATGAGCATGAAAACTCAACATACATCCACAAAAGGTGGATTATACTCCATGTAGATAAGAGGATAAGCATGACAAGGTAGGAACAAACTCTTGTGTTTTGAACAAGTCAATACATGAAAGTATGCTAACTCCTAGATGAAAACTAATAAATAAACACATTTATCCTAAGTAAACTTAAGTAAAGTGCAAAATAATAATAATTTACACTAACACCCCCCTAAGTGCAACTTAGGGGAATGCACTTAAGCTCACAAAAGCTATGATGAAATGCATAATGGGTTCCAACAACTAGGCCATGTTAGGCACTTATGTACAAATAGAAAGAAATTCAACTTCTGAAAATGGGGAAAGAGGGAAAACCACATGGGAAAAACCCTCCCCCAAAAAGAGGTAAGTATAAACATGCTAAAAAAAACCATGAAGGAAAAAAATGAAGGAGGGAAGGCCTCACCATAGACTAGAAATGGCTCAAGAGACTCTCTCAAAATCATAACTACAACCAGCCCACCCATGAGATAGAGAAGAGACACCAAAGCCCCCTAGAATGTTGGAGCCCCTGTAGAAAGGATCGAACCAATGAAACTCCACTGTAGAAGAAACAAGGGAATAGAACAAGGAAACCTCTAAATGAGAGGTAAAAGTAGAAGGCCTAATTAATGCTCAAAGGAGAAAACATGAGGATCTTGAAAGGAAATCTCCAAGGTAGGTGTACTGACACTATCATGAAAGAGGAAGATGAATGTCTTCTATAGAATCCTCAACAAGTGCACTTGGAGGCTCGATTAATGGAGTTGGAGGGTCAAGTAGAGCAAAAGAAGAATATTTCTTAAGAGAAATGACCTAAACTAGATGTGGTGTAGGAGTCAAAGTAGTGATCTCAGGAACATTACATAGGTTCAAGTATCCTAATTGCACCACATGATGCTCTTGCGAAAGAGAAGAGTCATGCTCAGACAATGGAGATGTTGGATTGAAGTGTGAGAAGGTGTAGAGGTAGGTGGTAGGATCAATTGTCCCTATAGCAATAAGGCCTCCTATTGCACTATCCCAAATGAAGACTAAATCTGTAGTGAACTCAACTATCTTCCTTGATCCACTGCGTGTAAACTAAGAAATTGAGAGAAGGTTTGTAGATAGTGATGGAACATATAATACATCATTGAATATACCATCCTGAATGCCAACTAAACCTTTCCCATAGACTAGCAGGGCAGTGGTATTCTCCATAAAAATATGAGGAATGGGAGAAGCCTCAATAGTGAGAAGACACTTTGAGAAGATGTCATATGGTGAGAAGCACCTGAATCCAATATCCAAGGGATTGGGGAAGGGGATACAACAGATGCCTGTAATACATGGCCCTATCCAAAATCTAGTGTATATGTGGAAGAAGAATGAAAGGCAGACCACTATGAGGTAGAAGAGGATGGAGAGGAAATAATGCTCTTCTAAAGAAGAGCTTGCAAATCTACAATATGTTTCTCATAACCATCAAATCTCTTCTAAAAACAATGTGACTCATCATGAGGTCCCTTCTGAAAATAGGAACAGAGAGGAATCTCAATCTTCTTTTGCTCCTTCTTCTTAAAAGAAGATGATGGACTTGTAGAGTGCTCAGAAGAGGAATTTGATATCAACTTTAGCTTCTACTCCTATGTATCCTTGGCAAGCAATGCCTATGATTGTGAACCTATAAGTGAATCCATCTGAGTGATCTTGGACTGCTTACAAGTTAACCTCTCACAAAAGATCTAAAAAGAAGGCATCTAATGTCTGGTGTCGAAGGCATCCATAATGGAGTAGAAAGTGGACGAAAAAATCTAATATTATCCTCGTAACTTTGAGTGTATCAAAAAATACACTTAGTATCTATTTTGTTTTTCCCACATCCCTGCAAAACTATACATAGAGATTTGAAGTTCATCAAGAAGTCCTCAAAGATGGGGAACTTGGTAGGTGTCAAAGAAGTCAACTCTACATCAAGTTGTAGTGCCTGGAACTCATTCACTATGCCAAAAAAGTCATGGAACTTGGTCCAAATAGCCTAACAAGTGGTCAAACCATCCAAATGAAATATTAGACTATCAGAGATGTTCAGTACAATCAATCCCATGACTTCATCCATTTTGTTTCTATGCTAAAGAAACTCAAAAGGGCACTATAGAATAGGTTGGTTCTCATCCAAACATGACCATAAGCCTCATGACATGAGAAGCCTAACCATTTGTGCTTTCCAAGTGTGATAGTTGTGTGGCATGAGCCAAGTCATAGAAGGATCACACATTGAGAGAGGAAGATTGAAGCAAAAGGGTCTATTTTGAAGTAAATTATAGAAAATAAAATGCTCCCCCCCACAACATAGAAATATATCCCTCAAAAACCAAAGAAATAACTACTGAAAGCATAAAAACTAAGAAAAGAAACTTGGATGCTAGATGCATGGAGGTAGGAAACTGAAGCCTCTAATTCAACATGAAAAATAGGAGCTCGATATTACTCCAAAGTGATTCCAGATCTGGAAAGTAGACAATAAATCATGCACTTTTTTTAAAAATGGCATTGAAATATGTGTCCATATGAGCTCGAATGAAGTCTTTGAAGGTGCAAAAAATGGGATTTTTGAATTGTAGAAAAATTCAAGAATAGAGATGTCAAACTTCCTGCACCAATGTGTAGTTCATAAAATTCTGCCCCAAAACGAAAAAATTGCTCAAAAAATGAGTTTGTATGAGGGAGATATTGTTATTTGAAAAATCACCTCTATAGTTATTTTTTTCTGAATCATCGCCATTGCACTTCCAAAAAATGTTAGATCTATTATGTCAAACTCTATGTCTCCTTTTTCTCCAAATACTAAACAAGCTACAATAGATCTGGCTCTGATACCATGTTGGATTTGAGCAAATACGCAAATCAAATCCACAAGCCCTTGAATCACCCGCACATAGAAAACTTGTCACAGAGAAGAAAAAGACAAGAAGAGGCAAGGGTTTGGTCTAAAAATAAAAAAGCTGTATTCTCAGATAAAATGTAAATTGTTGTACAATATGATATGAAAATACACTAGGAGAGCTTATTTATAAAGGCCTCTAGGAAGCTTCTAGAATGAGCTAGAAACCGCTAAGGGATAAGCATGAAAACTCAACATACATCCATAAAAGGTGGATTATCCTCCATGTAGATGAGAGGATAAGTATGACAAGGTAGGAACAAACTCCTATGTTGTCAACAAGTCAATACATGAAAGTATGCAAACTCCTAGATGACAACTAATAAATAAATACATTTATCCTAAGTAAACTTAAGTAAAGTGTAAATACTAATAATTTACACTAACAGAATTTGTGTCACCTTTTAGGATCTCTAAACATAGTTTGGTCAAATTTCATTTCTCTATTAAAACTCAATTTTTTTCAAACATATTATGACTAATCTTGAATATGTGAAATTTAGCCATTGTCTTAGGATACTTTTGAGTAGCTAAGAGGTAAATTGAGTGTCTATCCCCTATCCAAAATTTACTAGGTGACGATGCATGATGCATCAATTCATGGATGAAAAAAACTATCTTTGTGGAGTTGATGCAAGATTTCACTATTTAAGAGATTCCTGTAGTTGTGAAGATGACTAAAATGAAACTAATTTATACTTTACATGCAAGGTACAAGTTTTTGTAACTTCCACATTCAAACATATAATTAATTTTAACATTTTTGTCAAAGTGAAAAAATTATAACTAAGGGAGATTAAGACACAAGGGGTAACATCTATAAAGATGAGTTATGTTGAGAGATTGAGATTGAGACAAAAAGAGAAGATTGTAGAATGACGATGTACACTGATAAAGTGATTTAGTCAAATGGGGAGTGGAACATTGAAGGAAGAGAATATAGATGCTATTGAAATAGATAGGGATCATATCCTAAAAAAGAGAATTTCTAGAAAAATATTGAAGGAAGATCAATGCTACTTAAGATACATATCGATTACATCTATTAAGGAAACCTATTGCAGAGAATGCAAATAAGAATTAGAATAAAACTAAATCGTTATATTGTTGTAAATACATACACTTGATTATCTTATTTGATGTTTTGTAATGTAAGATTATATTTTATGTATTTCCATTAATGCCAAAGATTGTTGGAATTATTATCCCTAAATGATAATGTAATTGAGAATGTATGTAAAAGAGTCATATCAGTTGTTATATTTTCATTGATGTCAAATTATTAGTTAGCTAGGCATTATGCTAATTTAGTAGATTTCCATAGCATTTGATTGATGAAGAGGGTTTGGAGAAAGTATATTTATGATAGAGTTCTTATGAATGGTATTCAATGGGTTCTTTAGTAAGTTAAATAGTGATTTTTTTTTTTAATTTTTTTAATTTTTTACCATCATACAAACATACACTGGTATGATGTGTTCACCAAGTTATACAATCTACATTGAGTAACTAGGTGAAATAAGGAAGTTAGTGTTCATTGAGTTATTTTAGTATTTGTCAAAAAATTGGAAAAGTCAAGTTGGAAGTTCATGTATTACCCAAGAAAGTTTAGTATTATTCAATTGTTATATTTCCTAATTGAAGTGCTATTCTTACTGAGTAACAACATGAATAACATGTAAAAGGAAATGGGATATGAGCCAACTTTTGGTGGAAATATGGAATGTTTAAGATGTTCAAAGATACGACTCGAAGTTTTTGCAAGATATATGACTAGGAAAATTCAATAAGGATATGATGAAGGAAATGTTAGAAATAGTAAATACTAAGGAGAGGGGGGGTGAATCATAATTTCAATAACCTTTTCCCAAAAATGGATATATTTAACAAACTTAAAACATGCACATGTGATTAAATTGAAAAGTTAACATAACAATAACTCAATGCAACTCATAATACAATTATTTGTTCACTAGAGAAACCTTGGCCATAAGAAAACCCAAGAAAGGATTGAACCCATAAAATGATCAACTAATATATTTTCAAACACTCCTAAAAATATTCAAAAGAGTATTAGTAATATCTTGTAGTTTTTGATTGGGTTTCTCCCTTTGACATATCTCTGTATTCCTATTGATGTTTCTAGGAAGCCATAACTCTTTTAGGAGAATCCTTTTAATGAGCTTTAGGAGAAGGTAAATAATTGGACTCATTGGTGGGTTTCTACTAATACTTTAATTACCCTTCCTCAATCTATGATTGTGTTTATCACTATTTATACGAGCATTATTTAGGCTTCTCCTATTTAATTTTTGGAGTTTGATTATTTTTCTCGATAGTTGCTTTGGAGTGGTAATTTGCATAGTTTTAAATAGAGTCTAATCAACTAGGAGAGGGTTTGTAGGCATAATATGGAGGATGGACTTGGTTTTTCTTATCAGGCTAATTGAATATACATAAAGAGAACAAGAGGTTTAGTCTACAAGGATGTCTAAAGTGCTAGAGTAGAAGGGACAAGATGAATATGAGAATAGGATGATTAAAGAAGATAGGACATAGATCACTACAACTATACCATCACATTTCAAATGTTATTGAGTCTACTATCTTAAGTAACCAAGCTTTGGTTGGTCATTTTTTTAGCTATGGTGCTCTAGTAAAAATTTAGGCCTATATGATCTCTCAGAAGTATTTCAAGTGTGTTGATTCAAGTTCTATTTCCTTGTTTCCTTTGGAAAGTCATAGATCTATAGTGGAGCAAACTCTTAAGAATGGTGGTTAGTTAGGTAGGTGTGGCCTTTTCTTGATATCTAAAGGAGGTTTTAAGGTTTTTCTTATGGTTCGATGATTGGAATAGAAGGATTCCTATCTTGACTATGTACCCTCATCTTTAGACTCTATATAAAAATTATCTTTCTTTTGAATGGGATAAGGTGGTTCATTATAAGACCACTTATCACTTGGGCCATATCGTTGGCTATAAATGGAAGGACTCTTCAAATTTTCCACCTAGGGGCTCAAAGGATGACTACAAAGAACTCTCTAAGATTTTGGCTTGGGGTGGTTCTCCATTTGGTTAATACTCTATTTGTATTAGGTACCAAGAGCTCACTAAACAATTGTTTGGAGATGTTGTGGTACCTTTTTGGAGACTAGTTTGGAATAAATTTTCCTAGTTGAAATGTAATTTCTTCATGTGGCTAGTGGCTCATAAATGGTGTCTTACATTGGATAGACTTTGTAAATGTGGATTTTAAGGCCCCTCAATTTTTTGGTGTATATAAATAGAGAGGAGTCTATCTCCCATATTTTTTTCAAATGTTTCTATTCTACCAAAATTTCACACCTTTAGTGGAATGCTTGGCATGCTTCCTCCTTGTCTTCTTTCTAGAATCACTTGGGGAGTGCCCCTACTAAACCCTTTCCTCTTCAAGCTATGGTTTTCTTTTCCTTCCTTTGTTCTTTGGCATATATATTTATTTTTTATATTTTTATATTTATATATAAATGGTAGCATAGGCCATTTTACATGTTATAGAACAATGTTGTCTGAGGGGAAGGCACAAAATTATCTAGTCTAACTCCCAAATGGTTATGAACTTTCTTACTTCATAGGTGTTTGAGGATGTTAGTTGGTCCCTAGCTTCAATTGTTAATTAGACTTTTCTCTTTTGTGGAATTTTGGAATCTAGTTGTTTAATGTACACCTCTTTGGAGTGGAATGGAGTTGTGGATTGCTTGGCTTAATGGGCTTATGATCATAGGGATTTAAATTTAAAGATATAACTCCTTGGTGAACTCTCCCTTTTGTATATATTCTTTTTTTTTATAAAGTTTTACTCCTCCTTTGAAAACAAATGTTTTATATTATTTATAAGATATTTTAAACAATTTTTTTCAATTTAAAATAATAAAAATATGATATTAACTCCAAATAATCTTATGTTTTAAATGATTATAAAAAAATTTATTTAAGAGAAATTAAATAAATATTAAATTTAGATGACTTTAATTATTCATAGAAATAATATTTTAAAATATTCTAGAGGAAAATTAAACAAGAGTAGTGAACACGATAGTAATTGTTGTTTTTCTCTTGAATAAGATAGAAAATAATAGTTTTATTCTTTCTATATGTATCACACACATAAGGACAACCTATATATTGAAATGAAAAGAAATATATTAACTAGTAGTTGCATGTTTTTGTGCATTTAACAATGCACTGATAGAAAATCTAAATAATCATTAATAATGTAAAAAAAATGAAATATAAAAATTATAGATAACGATTTTAATATTTTCTTAATAACAAGATAAATACACCAAAAGAAATCAATTGTATCCAATTTAAAATTATTATGGAAATAAAATTTTATTGAATAATAAAACCATGCAATATTCCAAATTATCAATTAAACTAGTAAAATATCTATCATATGTATGAATTTAATAGGAAGGAAACCATATTAGAATTCAAATAAATTTTGGCATAGCATAAAGTGTACCACACTTTCACTAACTCCTATTTCATTCATTAATCAAGCACTATTCTTACTACATTCAACTCGAATAGTTCATAATACATATGTTAGTTCATCCACAACTATTCTTAGCATTTTCACCCCTATAAAAAAGATAAAAGAATTATTAATTCACACTATACCAATAATGATCACTAAATTTCTAATGCAAAATAAATAAAAACAAATATCATCTGAAACATTAAAACAAACTCATCTATAAAAAAACCTTCTCCTATAAGAGGGCTTTTTCTAAAAATATCTTGTATCCAAATCATTGAATAAATATTTGTATTTCCTTATTATCTATCCAACCTAAATAAATAGACATTAAATTATCAATAAGAAAAATCAAAATATTTTATTTTAAAACACTCCATTTAACTTCTTATTAGATGCATGTTTGATTTTAAATATCCATTAATTGAAATCTTAATTAGTTTTTTGATTTTCAATAATTAAATATTTGTTGTCAAATACATGAGATAGAAATTCTCTTATAAGATTGTAAAATAGTCATAAACCACACCAAACAAACTCCAATTCTATGGGTGATATCTAATCTACACTTTCTAAATGACCATTTAGAGAGTTGGTTCGATCCATTGTCTCCATCATTGTAGAATTTAAAACTCTATTTTCTAACAAGGTTTTCACTACCATTATACCTCCAAGACAATAGTGTAAAAATTAAGAGAAAATAATGGAACAAATAGATTTAAGAACTACAAAAGTTTTCATAAAATTATACATATTAAATAAAAAAAAATTAGAATGTTGCAACAATAAGAAATAAAGCTGAAAATTAGGAAAGTAATATTTGATTTTAAAGAGCATTATAAAAAATAGTTTGAGAATCCAAAAATCAATAACTAATGATACAATTAATGACAAAATTTTAAATTAAGAAAAGTTACTTGTCAAAATTATATGTTGTTATTTTTTATTGTCATAAAAAAATATATAGCAAGGAAGGCTCACAATTTTCTAGTAAAACTTTATAAAATCTAGGAACAAAACTCCCACATAAAAGTCTATGAGCTTAAAAATCTTATTTCATCCTATGCTATAATCTTTTTAATAAAAATACTTTAAATTTTTATTGTAGGGATGTATTTTTAATATAAAAATATTTTCTAATAATAAAATTTTATAATTTATTAAAAAATTATATAAATCTATAGGAAACAAGGTTTTAATTTTTTTTCCTAGTTCATTTTTATTTTGAATATTTTTTCCCATCAAAACCTAAACCTGAGAAACTTGAAACCGATTCTCTAAAAAATACTTATATTCTTATTCAAATACTAAAATATATAAAATATCAAATAATTTTTTTTTAAAAAAAATTATAAGTTTATTTTTAATAGATTTTCTACTTTTATAAAATTTGTTTCTACTATTGAAATATATAAATATTAATACAAACTTCTAAACTGTTAAAACTGACATTTGACATGAATATGCATATATTTCTAAAATATATAGCTTACTTAATCCCAAAAATCCAATGAGAACCCCACTTTAAATTTTAAAAAGCATTTGGAGCCTAAATTTTATGTTTCACAAATATCCTATACCAAACTGCACCATTCCACTTTGAATAAAAGAATGTGTTTTTATAAACAAAGGTTAAACAAAATCCATTAAATAAGGAGTAGAAAATAGAAGTTAGAAATTGAATTAGAAATAATAGAGTTTGTTATTATAAATAAATGATAAACAATGTAGAAATAGAAATTTAAGGAAGAATTGTTTGAGAAGATATATAAAATAGGACAACCGCTGACAATTTCTAGATTAAAACATTGTAAAATCTCTCCCACAAATAAGCCTATAAGCCTACCAGCTTAAATATCTATAGTAATCATAAACTTCACTTTCAGTTTGAAATGTTGAGTATCAATAGTAGTCCACCTATCAGACAAAGATGCTCCAGGCTTTTTCAAATAAAACACTAAGTTCTGATAAGTGTTATAAAATAAAATTCCATCACACCACTCTGTGGCATCAAAAGCACGAAGATATTTAGGAATGCTATCCAATTCTTTCCCTTGAGGAATCGCATCCAATTTTGTCCACACCTTGCCCTCCCAATCATACTCATAAATACGTTCATTCTCATTTCCAAATAGCCGCCCAAAGGCAAATACCAAATCATAATAAATTCTTCCGGTCCAGCTCAGTATTCTTGTCCACACTCGCGTGTTGGGATCAAATACTTAGAAATGTATTTCCTTCAAGATCAATCACATTAAACTCTCCTTCAATGAAAAAGCCCCTAGACCATCGTATTACACCGGGCATTTGTGGAAGAATCTCCCACTTGTCTTCATCTACTTTATAAACTGCTGCGTCAGTGATATGTATGAAGTATTCTTGCACTCCTCCTGCAGTGTAAATTGAACCATCAGGCGAGAGACAACATGCAAACTTACAGCGAGCACATCTACAGTGAGGACAGTCAGCACCTTCCCTCCATTTGTTGGATATTAAATCATATATCAAAACCTTTCTACTATAACTGCCATTGTGTTTCAGGTTCATAAAAACAATCTTGTGATTAACACATATCATTTCAGTCCCTGACATTGCTTAAAAACCAATAGGAAGATTGTCTAGCACCGTACATGTTTGATTAACAGGATCATATATAGATACATTAGTGGTCTGGAGCAAACATACGTATTTATTACTCAGCCCAAACTTAGTTCTATCCTGGTAAAATTGAGGGCATTCCATTATTTGCTTTGCTGGTTCCAACCACTGCTTAAGTTTTAGCTGAAATGTATATGGTGTTTTTAATAATAGGTCTCGAAATATTTGTTCAGGTAATTCTTCTAAAAAGTTCATTTTTTCTTAAATAAAATATCAAGCTCTGGTCTTTCACGTTAATTAAAGAGAGTATAAAAGTTCGAAGAGCTATAGCAGATTTCTATAAATTGACATCTTAACCAACTGTAGGTGCTCTCTTATAGGGGCAAAAAGCAATATGTAAAGGATACATCCTTTGGATTTACGCTTCTATTTAATTTTGAATAGTGTATATACTGAAAATCAAAACAAACGTTCTTACGTATGTTGTATAAAATATAAAAGATATAAGTAAACATGATAAAAGAATTACTTATTAATATTGATATATTTCAAATATTCAAGTGAACTAATAATAGTTGTATAATTGTATGTTTTTTTTACCAGCAATAATGAGTTTATAGGAGTTTTGATTTTTTTTAATTGATTGAAAATATAAGAACTTCATCATCAACACTATAACAAGCAGGAATTTATGACACTGAATTTACATACCAAATTTTATGTAAGTGTATAACTTTTAGTTTTCTTGAAATATTTTTCATTAAATGACAACTCTCTTGCGTGAAAGAGTTTGTTTCTAATTGATTTTCAAAATTATTTAATAATTTTAACTTTGACAAAAATCAATTAATTAATCTACAATTTATTAATAGCTTGATGTTATTTTTTCTATGGATAGAAAATAGTAGTATGGAGATGAATTTATGTACAAAATCAATATTTATGTCTTATCTTAGGCGATGTATTAAATATTTACACTATAGAGAGAATAGAGATTATGATGAATGAATGAGGAATGTGGCACAGAGATAGTTGAGAGAGATTATTATTATGAGGGGCATGTGAGAGAGATATAGCTATAATGGAACCATGAGAGATGAGGTAGATAGATAAAATTGAAGAGGAGAGATATTAGGTAAAGAAAATAATTATGCAATGGAGTAGAATAAAATCGTAATTGGAGGAGGAGGGGGAGAGAGAGAGAGAGAGAGAGAGAGAGAGGGAGGGAGGGAGGGAGGGAGGGAGGGACCAAATGGTAATATTCAAGAGTGAAGAGATATGTGATAAAGAGATAGATAGTGAGAGAATTAAGTTGGAAATATATATGTTTATTATTGGGAAGACATAGATAGAATGGGACAAAGAGAGATTAGCTAGAGAGATAAAGGGGAAGGGGAGTGATATGAGGTAAATAAAATAGTTATGAAATGGGAAGAGAGAGAGAGAGAGAGAGGGGGTGGGGGATAATTACAAGGGACACATATCTATGAGATAGTGAGTCATTATGCATGGGTGCATGGGATATGTGAAAGAGTGAAAAGATGATGAGGTAAACTCTATGTGTGTGTGTGTGTGTGTGTGTGTGTGTGTGTGTGTGAGAGAGAGAGAGAGAGATTAGATGAGGTGTATAATGCTTTTATCCTATGCTTTGCAGAAAATATTTTATTAAAGTAACATTTTATAATTTTATTTCTATTTTTTGATTGGTCAATTCTGATTTTCCTAGTGGTATTTTCATTATTTTTCTACAAAAAATAGTAAAATTTATTTTAGAACATGAGGACAATTTTGGATGCATGTACTATGAGTCATTTGGTAGGTAACATATTTATATTAATGCACTTGTCTAATTTTTTATATGCATGTTTGTGTTGCATTTTTTGTTCTAATCTGGATGATGCATAACTCTAGCCCTGACCCATTTTGTAGCCAAACTTTCAATTAAGAAAATCTTAGAGTCTCAATTAGCAAAAGCTCATTTTTTGTGTAGGAACTATAATTTCTATCTTTATTAACATGATAACTCAATTGTGTTAACTACAAGGTCCAAATCTAGGAAGTATTCTATGGTTTGTAAGTTTATAGAGGAGGGTTGTAGATTTTCTATGAACTAATGGACTATTGCAATACGCAAAGAATTGATGGAGTAGGATAATTTGAATTTAGTTGGATTATTGTATCCATTTAAATAATTGGGGAAAATAATGTATGGTTCTTAGAGAAGTGTGATATGGGTTTGAAGAGTAGTAGAAATTGTGGTGATTGAGTGAAAGTGTATAAAGAAGCAGAAAATATGAAAAGGGGGCAGGAAGTGTAGTTAATATCATGGACAATCAAAGTAGCACTTGGAGTCAGAGATATTGTGATTTCTCTTATCATTTTTGATCCTTCATCTTCTCTTTTAAAAGGTTTCTATTGTGAATTATTAGTCCCTACATCAATATTTTCATTCAATTAATTTTGTCAATAACAAATATTCAATAGCTTAAAGTTTAAATCGATCTACTTTTAAGCTAAATTTAAATTGATGTATATAAATTTCTAATTTATTATTTACTACCATCAATTTTACGGGCTTAATATTATTTTTTAAAAAAAATAGCAAAAATAAATCAAGCTTCTTTCTAGAAGCTTCTCATAATTTGTAGTATTTTCCAATTGTGTGCATATATTTTTAATGGCTACTCCCTCCAATTTATCGAGGCAATGAAAAGTCTAGCCCTATGACATATTTCTTGAACTTTTGAAGTTCATTCAAGTGTCTATAGAATCATCCCTATTGGCATGATGTGGTAGCCTAAGGATTCCTTCACGGAGATGTGTTCTCAATGATGTCAAATTCTATAGTGAATAAATGGTTGGATTTGCTGCCAATGATAGAGGTATTTATTAACCCTAAGTATTCTAATCATATTTGGATTTAAAATGTTTGGTAATATAATCATTTGTTATTTTATGTCTGGTTTTAGTGGGAGAAGCTAAGAGGCTAGATAATGTATTTTGCTATTTGCTAGATAATCTCTCCACCTCTATTGCTGAGAAATCCCATTGTCTACTATCACACTGGGAGTTCCTAAGACTCCTTAGTCAAGAAAGTTGTAGAAGCTCTATCAATAAATGGGTGTCCTAGTGTGGTGGTGGTTTCATAGTTGGACAAGCAAAAGTCGACTTCTATGATTTACATCGCTCTCAAATATTTTCAATTTCTTCTATAAACACATTAATTAAATATTTTTACTTATTTATTTTTGCTACTTTAGTTACCTTATATACCCTTATTAGTTAAGACTACCAAATTGCTCGCATAGCCCAATGGTAAACTAACTAGCCTTCGATTTAGGAGATCTAGAGTTCAAGTCTCTTAAGATAGTTTTGATAGTTAAGGATTTTTGTATTTCTCTCCTTATTTATTTTATTTTCTACTACTATATTTTTATTTTTAAGTATTATTTCATCAAAACCACTATATATATATATATATATATATATATATATATATATATATATATATATATATATATATATATAGTCTCATCCCTACTACGTAGATGCGCACACATAGGTATCTATATATGTATGTATGTATGTATTTGTGCACCCATATATACCTAAATATATAAATATACATGTAATGATACCATACCAAAATTTATATCACACCAAGAATCATAGACCAAAACATATCTAACAAAGAAACAAAACTCAGTAGACCAAAACCATAATACTATATCACCTTAATAGGGTGACTTTCTTAGGAAGAAATCTAAGTCTCAAGGGTTTGTTTGAGGGAACCTTGGTAATAACTCCACAATAATACACAAGGATTTTGAAAACATGCTCAAACCTATATAACCAAGTGAAGTGGATGCCTAATACCTACAACCCTGTGTCACTAAGCGAATCACATGCAAATACACACACACACACACACACACACACACACACACACACACACACACACACACACACACACACACACACACACACACACACACACACACACACACACACACACAAGCACAAGCACAAGCACAAGCACACACAAGAAAACACATGCACATATGTGTGTGTGTGTGTGCATATTGTTTGAAATATAAGAGGAGTAACTGAGAGGGGAGGGGTGAATCAATTACCACAAAAATAAATCTCAGATCTCTTAGATGTCAATACAAATAAAAACCAAACTTTGCTGAAATTAAACAATACTGTTGTAACTCAGTTAGCACTTAATTACTTAGTAAACACTAAGAATTATTGTAACTTGGTAAGCACTAAAATATTACTTCTTTAGATGTTTAATGTTATTAACCATAATTAGCTTAGTTGCAAGAATAGAAAGAAAATAACATGAATACATATGACACCAGGATTTAAAGTCGAAACCCAATTTAGGAAAAACCACCAATTGCAACTAGTTATTGTTTTTCATTCTTCTGAAGTGATCCTTACTAGGAGCCAACCCTATTAAAGGTTACAAAATACACTGTTAGGTGTGACCCTATTAAAAAAATTAATCACCCTATTAGGAGTGGCCTTGTCAGAGGTGCTTAGACAGTTCAATTTAGAATTGCCACCTTCTTAGAGAATTTGGAAAATAGTTGTTAAGCTAACTCTATTAAGAGATTTGACACACTATTACAATTAATAGAGAGTAACAATGATATGACCTGATTGTCGATGCACGTGTATTGCTGATTTTAGATCTTTGTTTTGGATTGAATACTTAATCCTCCTTGATTAGATGAATCTTTGCAACTCTTTCAACTCAAGGTACTTTTCTATCCTTCCAATTCACTTCCTTGGTTTATCATTTCAATCCCATGCTTTTCCCATATTAAATCCCATAACTTGACCTTATATCTTTTGCCTTGTTAAGTGGGCTTGAATACACTTAAAAATATTCAATATTCATCCCTTAAGTTGGCTAGACTTAAAAAATAAATTCATAAAAATAAATATGTTGATTCAAGAAAATCCTTTGTTAGCCAATGTAGCTCAATCAACACTAACTCAAAAAAGACTTTCTTCATATTGCCTTTATTAACTGTGTGAGCTTGGTTAACACTACATTGTGAACTAAATTCTTTTGGTAACCAAACAAGCACAATTAACACTAGTTCGATACTAACTTTTCTTTGGTTCCTGAGTGAACTCGGTAGAATCCATCTTCCTAGAAACTTTCTTTGGTGCCAGAGTGAAGCTCAATGCATACCACTCTAAACTTGGTTTACTTTGGAATGCTTGATAGACACTATAAACTATCTTCATCACTTGAGTGAACTTGGCAGACACTGATTGGTAAAGACTTGACATTTTTTGTAACATTAAAGACAATATACAATTGAACAATTGGCTTCAAAAATCTACCTCTTGGGGATTGATGGAAACACAACATATCATAATAAAATGAAATTTTAGATATAAATAAAAGTAAGGATAATATGCTTAGTTTCATTCTAATTCTCATCCATGAGAACTCACTCTGTCAATGTGAACTCCCTCTAACATAATTCTCTAATTGTTGTGATTGTAATATCAAACTCTCCCTCTTTGATATCAACTCAAGTTCATTCTTCCTCTTTGACATTTTAAACATAAAAAAAAATATCTGATATATGATAGCAAACTCTCTCTATCAGACAAGATTTCTCTAATGTATGATAGAACTCTCCCCCTTTGACATCTCATGCTAAAGATAGCATTCATTGAACTTCGATGTACCTTATGTAGTAATTCATATCCAATCTTCCCTTTACAATACTACATCAAATTGATTGATCTTCAACGTGCTTGTTTGATGCATCACTAAAATCTGATTAGTGAGCTTCAGATAGGAGAATGGCCCCTGTCTTACCTCTTAGATATGAAAATGCATCCTTAGCTAATGACTTGGTGAATAAGTCTGCAATAAAGGAGTGAGTTGTATGGCAGCCCCTGGTTTGCGATTATAGCAATTTGAAGTCAATTGCCCTTCACATCATTGTCAGATGAAAAGGTGTAGGTAGGTTGATGGTATGGATAGCTGATAGTATGATGGGGTGCATGCCAATGATGGGGAGGGAGGCATCTGGGAAATCATTCCTATTGCATGGGCAATCAATCCTGCCATTCTTAAAAATCATATGCTAAGCTAAAAATTAAGCTTGGGAAAAGTTAACTTATAATATTTAACACTTTAAGTGTAAAAATCAAGCCTTAGTGTGTAATGTTTAAGTTTTCCAATCTATTCATCCAAATAGAAGAACTTCTAAAACTAAATGCATGTTGTAATGAAGCATTTTTCTAGCTTCAAAATTTACTGCAAAATTGTTTGGCCTTCCAAATGAATTGTAGTAGAAGTGAATCTTTTATCCAAAATAAGTTAGCAAGAATAATTATATGTACTCATCAAATAACATGTCATTTTCCTTTAGCACTATTGAGAAAATTTGAGTGATGAACCAAAAATTTCCATGTCTCTTCTCTAGAAACAACCCTTAACTATCAACTTAGGATTAAATCTATAGGGCCCATTTGCCGTTGCACCAAAAGCCATGACTGTTAGTGAACATGGAATATGTCCAAGACTAAAAGGAATATGTCCAACTTTACCTTTTGGTTGAATATAATGCAGTTAAAACATAGATTAATAATCTATTTTATCTTTTCAAATTAACCCAAAAAAATTAGTAAACAAGTTATTAGACATCCAACAAAAAGAAAAATAAACATGAAAGGTGAGGAAATCTTATTATTAAATAAGTACAATAAATAAATTGACAAGATATTAAATTTATTAAAAACATATTTTAAATTTTGCTAAGTTTATACATAGTAAAAACATATCAAATGAAACTAAAAACAACTAATTAAACCATAGTAAATATTATATATTTGTGTTAAAACTTTATGTTAAACAATAATTTCTACCAACTCGATGTCATGTCCCCAATTTTTGGTGACAGTTCAATTTAATTAATTTAATTAATTTGGTTGTCCAAGGACGACTAATTAATTATTTTAATTAAATAAATAAATATTAAAAGATAACCTTGTATTTAATAAAGTGACTTGGAAAATATTTAATAAAGTCACTTGAGGGATAAGATCAAAAAGGTTCTAGAAGTCTCTGGAGAGGGTGGAGGGAAAAGAATAAATAGGCACCCCGGGGCTCCATTCGAATCAGGCAGTTGTTTATCTCTCTTTTGATTTCATGTTGTGATTCAATCACAGGTGCATTGTGGAACCTAGGGTTTTCGCAATTGTCACAATTGGCCATTGAGAACGATAACTCTCAATAGGTACGCAATTTTGAGGGTGTGGAATATCATCTGAATTATTGCAAATTGGAAGTGACAATACAGTCATTTCATCGGGGCAGAATTTGTGGCCTAAGGCCAAATCCAGAGGATCATTTTGAGAATTGCTATTCGTAGATTTAAGCTTTTGCAAGGTTTGAAGTTTATTATAATTTCAGGTGGCAAGAGGAGTAAGGCGATATCTTCAGTATTCTATAGAGGAAGACGCGGTATGAGCAGATTGGAGGCATGAACGAGTTTCCAAGTTTTTCCTTCTAGCTAGCATTTCCGTATATGGAGCTGTTTGTATAGAAGACATTTGAAATTATTTGCACAAAGTCTAGCGAAATTTTGGAAGACTAGATTATAGTATATCACCCACGACAATCACATAATTGGGGATTATAAGGAAATTGCCGGGATGGCGTAGCAGAAGATATTATGCGGCAGGGAATTAGGAGTTGATTCCGAACCCAGACAGGAGTTTATAACATCGCCAAATTTTCCACCATAATCAAGCGCTATTCTTTCTAGCTGGATTCAATTAAATCAAGTAGGCGCCATTTTGGAAGGATCAGAGATTGCCACGTAAGGACAGACGGATCAGAGAAATAATCAATGTCGTCAGTGCTTGATACCTGTTTGGGAAATTAGAGAAATCTCAAAGAAAACTCCACAGATGAAGATTGTTTGCGGATTCTACTAGACTCAGCGGAAATCATGATTAAAAATTGGGCTTACCACGAGATCGTTGGAAACAACCTACAGATGCCATTCGACCCGTTTGACATTAGGAGTAAGGGTGAAATGGCTTTCAGCACCAGTTGGTAGAGAGTTGACAGGGACAGATCCAAACCCGTCAGCAACTACATCAGCAGGCTTGCAGTCGGACCTGGAGAAGTGTATTTGTTCGGGCTTGGAGAAGTGTATCCGTTCAAACCTCAGGTTCGTGCTATTGATTTCTTGTATAAAATACTGTTTGGGCAGCTCACATTCAACCAAGGAGGGATCACCAACTTAAGGGAACCATGGCTAAAGATACAAACAAAATCAGGTTCTCAATAGATCATTAGAATCAATTAAATTAACAGGCATTGTTACTCTTCCTATATTACCCGTAGGGTAACTTGTTATTGATACTTGGGTCTATAATCATTGCACTACTATGAAGAGTTTAATATTATTGGTGTTCCAGTTATCATGGCATCCCTTGTATAACCATCTTTATTGCAAGTAGTTCCAGAGACAAATTCATTCCAGCAGTATTAAGTTGATTGCTAATTGTTTGACGAAATGTCAAACTCTTGAAGTTTTAAAATTTTAGTGCTTAAAGAGTCAATCATCCTGTCGGGGATATTTCAGTGGTATCAGAGCGGTTTTCTTGCCATCCTGTGGGGTGAGAACTGAATTACATGAGTGATCAGCACTCTACTTCAACCAAGATGGACAGGTACAACACCAAGTCTCCAAGGACACAATACCGGACAAGTAATAGACAGAGTATTCAGAGTCAGAAATGTGGAAAGGAGGACTATTCAAGTATTCAGGATGAGCTCAGAAAAATCAAACATAACATGTCTGAACTGTTGGTTAAGCACCACCATATGCTTGACAGGTTGTCCGTCCTGGCTAAGGTGAATAAGTCAATTGGATTTCGATTTGGCAAATCTTCTCACAAAGTGTTGACTGATATAATGAGAGATGCTACTAGGAACCTTAATGAGGAGTTCGAGAAACAAGTGTGCAACCAGTCAGAGGCTTCAGTTCGGTCACAGGAAGAAGCGATGAAGGACATTACGCTGATGGATAGTAACTGTCAACTTGACACTCAAGTTGAGACAGTTGAATACGAGCTTTCCAAGGGTGATGTCTCAGGTACTCAAGGTAGTTTAGTTCCGGCAAGCAATGATTTTGCTGAGAGAGAGTACCAGGCTCAGTCGGATGCTTCGGATGAAACTGGTAGTACTTCACATGATTTGTCCAGCCAGCTGAAGGTAAGCAAAGATAGTATTGTGGCTTCTTTATCTCATCATGACAGGATGCGGGAGATGTTAGAAGAGCACATCCAGATGATTCAGTTACAAGGAAGACATAAGGGAGTTCAGGAAAATTCTCCTTGTTGTGACTTACATGCAATTGGTGAAGGAATGGGAACGACGAAGTTGAGTTATTTACATCTTCTATCAGACCGTGACCATCTTCTTAGCCTTACCAAAGATTATTCAAATGCCTTGAGGAGGAAGGAGGAGGAAGTTGTCAAGCTTCCTTGCGAGCTTGAGGACACTCGATCAATTTTGGCATTACAGGACTGGGAGAGACATGGGAATGAGCACGACATGGAGCTGAGATTAAGTTCATCTTGCACTCAGTTTTTGACAGAAGACGGATCATATATGGTAGCTGATAATGTTATGAGTTCATCTTGCATTCACATCCAGGATACAAGGACAATGGCAGACAGGTATGTGAAGTTAGTTAGTATTGGTCACATTACTCAGGTAAGGAGTTTGCTTGAGTTACCAGCTGTTTCTTGTTTACGGATATGGACTCAAGAATGTTTCAGCAACATTTGGGATTCAATTAACTGGAGATGTTTTAATGGTAGCAATGATTTCTTGGATGCTATCATGGATTTGATTAGCAAAATACACGGTGTTGTCTTTCCTTGTGCCAGCAGTTTGTCCAATGTTGGTATTAGTTTTTATGCACCGTTGTTGGGTTTGGTTCATATTTCCAGTTGACCATCCTTGCTGAAAGGTGTTGAAGGTTTTTTATATTTAGAAGCATGTACAAATGAGTCCCAGGATCATTTTGACCTTGATGACATCCGGGAGAATGAAGTAAACAGTTTTGAAGATTCAGTTTCCTTGACAGTTTCTTTAGGTACAGAAGAGCTTGACAACAGAACTACAAATTTTGACACCTTGGATATTGATATGGACCCTGGAGATGATTCACGAGATATGGATGTTAATATTGAGGATACTCCTTTAAGAGCTCCAGAAGAAGATTGTTGGAGATAGTTCAGCCAGAGCCATCATGTGATTAGCCAGTTGAAAGTTAGTGAATGAGACATTGCTATCGCTTGTGAGCATTTTGATACTGCTCGTCAGTTGTTGGCTGTTACTGGTTGGGGTTCTTCTCTGACAGATGAGTCCAGCGGTGGTTACTTTTCTTTGGCAGAGATTCATGCCTTGAGTGAAGCTGTTCGGATTTTGAAGCAGGATTATTTACGATTGGTAGCCGACCGTGATCACTTGGTTGAGTGGGGGAGTACAGCATATGAAACACTCTTGGATCGTGAAGAGGAGGTGAGTGAGCTTTCTCAAGAGCTCATAGCGACTACTGAGGCATTAGAGGACACACAACGAGATCTACAGAAGTCACAGTTTCAGTTGAAGAAGGTGACCGTGGAGTTGGAGCATTTGCGGTCAAAACCAGCCCCAGACCCAGTTCATTTGTCTATTGAGGTAGATGACGGTAAGTACACTCCTACAGTTGCTTTTGAGGAGCTTATTGTTGAGATTGACACACATATTCAGGATTTGGTAGTAGCTGGTCCTAATGAGTTTGGGATACCAGTAGAGTCAAGTCTCCAGATTGATTCTACTCAGATAGTTGATAGTGTGGTACAGTTGAGTACGCCACCCTTACAGGAGGACCCGATGTGGTGTAAAGGGGAGTATGTAAATGTTTCCTCATATAATTTTTCCTGCACTGAACCGTTCATGAAGTATTTGTTGAATAATGCATGTGTTCATTCAGACTCACATAAGGTGACAGAAGGTGTTCTCATCCGAGATACTAGTGTTATTTGCAGATTGGTTGAGAAGATTATAAGGGTCCTTTCTACTATGCTACCTCACAAGGATCTCGAGGAAGGGTTTGTTGAGCAGGATGCATAGGGACCTATACGACCTACAGTCACTCAGAGTCAGAGATTGGAGCCATATGCTGATTACTAGTTCAGTGATGATGAGCTAGCAGCAAAATTTGGAGGTTCTTACCGGCATTATACGGTAGGGTACGCCCATCATTTCTCTTTTGACACAGAGATAGAAGATTTTATTTCACGCAGATGTAGATTGGCTCCAGTTTCTTATCATCCATTAGGGGATAGATTGGCACCATCTTTTGAAAATAAAACTGGTAGTAGCAAGTTATTCAGCCTGCAGCATCGACACACCTGGAGTAGTTTTTCAGAGATTGGATTTGATGGCAATGATTCAGGTACCTATGGTTGTTGTCATATCTACAATGCAGTTGGGTGCAGGTGTCTTTTTGACAGGGGTTTAAGTTTTGATAGAGTTGATGTTTCAGTTGGCTTGAGTTCCGCAGAATGTTTTCTTCTACCGGCATCTACAGTTGGTTTTTAGATGACTTCATCAGAAGTGTCAGTTATTTGGATGTTGAATATAGTTTCTCAGCTACTGGTATTGATGATTTCTCCATGGGAGTATGATGCGGATTGGGATGATACACAGATTTACATTTGGGATCCAGGCAGACTGATTGGGTCATGGTTCAGCCATTGCTTGGGGACAAGCAATTTCAGGAAGGGCGGACTGTCATGTCCCCAATTTTTGGTGACAGTTCAATTTAATTAATTTGGTTGTCCAAGGACGACTAATTAATTATTTTAATTAAATAAATAAATATTAAAAGATAACCTTGTATTTAATAAAGTGACTTGGAAAATATTTAATAAAGTCACTTGAGGGATAAGATCAAAAAGGTTCTAGAAGTCTCTGGAGAGGATGGAGGGAAAAGAATAAATAGGCACCCTGGGGCTCCATTCGAATCAGGTAGTTGTTTATCTCTCTTTTGATTTCATGTTGTGATTCAATCACAGGTGCATTGTGGAACCTAGGGTTTTCGCAATTGTCACAAT
The DNA here is from genome assembly GCA_028749045.1 of Cupressus sempervirens. NCBI lineage: Eukaryota > Viridiplantae > Streptophyta > Pinopsida > Cupressales > Cupressaceae > Cupressus > Cupressus sempervirens. The sequence goes on from CM053790.1 coordinate 691,386,577, forward strand.
TGGCCATTGAGAACGATAACTCTCAATAGGTACGCAATTTTGAGGGTGTGGAATATCATCTGAATTATTATAGATTGGAAGTGACAATACAGTCATTTCATCGGGGTAGAATTTGTGGCCTAAGGCCAAATCCGGAGGATCATTTTGAGAATTGCTATTCGTAGATTTAAGCTTTCGTAAGGTTTGAAGTTCATTATAATTTCAGGTGGCAAGAGGAGTAAGGCGATATCTTCAGCATTCTATAGAGGAAGACGCGGTATGAGCAGATTGGAGGCATGAACGAGTTTCCAAGTTTTTCCTTCCAGCTAGCATTTCCGTATATGGAGCTGTTTGTATAGAAGACATTTGAAATTATTTGCACAAAGTCTAGCAGAATTTTGGAAGACCAGATTATAGTATATCACCCACGACAATCACATAATTGGGGATTATAAGGAAATTGCCAGGATGGCGTAGCAAAAGATATTATGCGACAGGGAATTAGGAGTTGATTCCGAACCCAGACAGGAGTTTATAACATCGCCAAATTTTCCACCAGAATCAAGCGCTATTCTTTCTAGCTGGATTCAATTAAATCAAGTAGGCACCGTTTTGGAAGGATCAGAGATTGCCGCGTAAGGACAGACGGATCAGAGAAATAATCAATGTCGTCGGTGCTTGATACCTGTTTGGGAAATTAGAGAAATCTCAAAGAAAACTCCACAGATGAAGATTGTTTGTGGATTCTACTAGACTCAGCGGAAATCATGATTAAAAATTGGGCTTACCATGAGATCGTTGGAAACAACCTACAGATGCCATTCGACTCATTTGACATTAGGAGTAAGGGTGAAATGGCTTTCAGCACCAGTTGGTAGAGAGTTGACAGGGACAGATCCAAACCCGTCAGCAACTACATCAGTAGGCTTGCAGTCGGACCTGGAGAAGTGTATTCGTTCGGGCTTGGAGAAGTGTATCCGTTCAAACCTCAGGTTCGTGCTATTGATTTCTTGTATAAAATACTGTTTGGGTGGCTCACATTCAACCAAGGAGGGATCACCAACTTAAGGGAACCGTGGCTAAAGATACAAACAAAATCAGGTTCTCAATAGATCATTAGAATCAATTAAATTAACAGGCATTGTTACTCTTCCTGTATTACCCGTAGGGTAACTTGTTATTGATACTTGGGTCTGTAATCATTGCACTACTACGAAGAGTTTAATATTATTGGTGTTCCAGTTATCATGGCATCCCTTGTATAACCATCTTTATTGCAAGTAGTTCCAGAGACAAATTCATTCCAGCAGTATTAAGTTGATTGCTAATTGTTTGACGAAATGTCAAACTCTTGAAGTTTTAAAATTTTAGTGCTTAAAGAGTCAATCATCCTGTCGGGGATATGTCACTCGAAGTATAGATACATTGTCATGTACATTAGTTATGAATTCCACACACTTCCCTCTGTCACACTCTGTCAGAGTATGGTCGTAGGATGCTTGTAGGAGCTAGGATGCCATGCATTGGAGGACATGAGGATGGGGTATACCCAGGTAGTCGGTCCTATTGCCTAGGTAGCCTTTGCTACGAGGAAGGGCCTTTATAAGGAGGACAATGATGACTATAACCTCTAACAATTGGACTTTTAGGATTAGCACATTTCTTTAAATTGTTCTCAATTATAATTTCATGCTGAATCCATCATTCTAGAAATTATTGTTTTGTTGACTCATATTTTCTACCAATCTTTATGACCTATGATTTTTGACAAATTAAACTCTTGTAGAATACTTGATGGAAACGACCAAATTGTAAACTAAAATGTACTGCACCCATATGTAGAATACTTGATGGAAACGACCAAATTGTAAACTAAAATGTAATGCATCCATATGTACATGCATGTATATATCCAACATGTCATTTGGTTGCCATATCAACCTCATCTTGTATCATCTTTTCAGTACAACGATCCTATTAGTTGCCCATGGTCAGTTTCAATCAGACAACTATCTTCTTTTAAAATTTATGGTCTCTCGCCCAATACACCCACCCAAAATTGAAAATAGGGAGTGGGAAGAGGTTAAATTAGAATGGAGTGTTGAAAGGAAAAGAAACTCAATACTGTGAGAATGAAGTTAGTAGGATAGAGAATCTTGGGAATTTCTAGCCTCAGAAATCTTGTTCATTTGTATAAATACAGCCCAAAAATAAATGCAACACATTCTGCTAGTTGTAGATTTTGTTTTTGTTAAATTCCTTTGACTATAAACCATTTTGGGGGGTTTTGTAAGATTATTATTTTTAATTCTGTATGAATATGAATAGATGTCTATATTTTTGGTGAAGATGATTGCATTTTTTTAATAGATTTTGTATATACACTATGCAGTCAAACCAACATGGATAAGTAGATTCTTTATAGATGATTTGTTTCAGAAATAATAGTCCTATTTCCAACAATTTTGCATTCTTAAGTTTCAAAACTCCTACTCTATTTGATAATGGCTACTGCTATAATTTGAATGGTTTGGATGGCCTTTTTTGTTGTGACCAAGAATCATTTAGTAATGGCTCATCACTACTCAAGCTACTATCTATATAGTGTCAATATAAATAATTTCAACTGCGCAATATCAAATTGGTCTACTGGAAAGAAGAGGAGATCAAAAGAACTGTAAACATATTAATTCATGTCAAAGGGGTGGTTTCCAACTTGTATTAAGAGAAAAAATATCTACACTTACAATACATTGATTAATGGAGTGAAATTCTAATGGTTTAGGACTTGCCCTAACTATCTCTAAATTGGAGGACCTCTTTAAAATCAAAGATAGTTTCATCTTTCATTATTTTTTCACCAAACTAATACATATATTAATTACACTTGTCCTACATATTTATTATCAATCAAATATATTATAAAAAAGTGATTTATTTCAATTATAATTGGTTCAATTCTATTTTTATTTATAGGACCCCTTTTTTGGGAGCTTCATCTATATTACATTTCTATTAGCAAGATTTTTGGAGATTACCTAAGCTCAATTGTATTATGCAAATACATTGACTTTTTAATCCATTTAATTTTTTAATGTACAAACCATCCAACAATGTTGTGTAACATTTTCAAAAAAAAATTGTAAGAAACGATAAGATAGAGCAAGGAACGAGAAATAATCCAAGTAAGTTAAGTGTGAAACAATGTTACCATGAGATAAGCAAAATCCAAGAGCATACACCAAGATGGTTCAACAATGGAGACAAGGATTTATAAGGGGAAAGCAAAGAAAACCCCTTGTGAGTATTATGAATGAAGGCAAATGCCTAGAGAAGAGAGAGAGAGAGAGAGAATGTTGGAGCAAAATAGCTCAATACAATAACATCAAATTGATGTGTGTCAAGAAGATAGAAGGAGGAGCATCTCTTTTAAAGAGATGAGAAAGGAGTTGCATGTGTAACTCCCATTTCTATGAATGACACATTCATAATAGGTGTGTAAAAAGTGTCACAATCCTCTTAAGGAGGATAAACTAAATTCCTTAATAAAGGAATTATAAAAAATGAGTTGTCCTCACATGTGGAATAAAGGACAAACAATGACATGTCCTCCACATGTGTACAATAGGAAAAACTACATTTAGGGATCCTTGAAATATCACAATTAAATACATCCAAGGGAAGATTAACCTTTCTAACACCCCCCCTTAATCTTTACTTGGGGAGTTTACATCAACGGGTTGTAAACCCAAATTTTTACAATGGAATTGAAATCTCTCTTTAGAGAGTGGCTTTGTTAAAATATCAGCCACTTGATCTTCACCTTTACAATAAAGAAGAGTAATTTTCTTGTCTTCAACTTGTTCTCAAATGAAGTGATGTTGAAGTGAAATATGTTTGGTCCTTGCATGAAAAACTGGATTCTTTGCCAAGGCAATAGCACTTTGATTGTCACAATGCAGAGGGGTAGCTGCTTGTTGAGGTAGACCCAAATCATCAAGAAGTCTTCTAATCCATAAAGCTTCCTTAGCTACATTGATACAACCTTTGTATTCAGCTTCAGTTGAGAAAAGGGAAATAGAATGTTCTTTCTTACTTTTCCAAGAAATTGCACCTGAACCAACAAAGAAACAATAGCCACAAGTGGATTTTCCATCATTGGGATCTCCACCTAGATCGAAATCAGTATAGCCATGTAAAATAAATTTAGAATTGGCATCATAGAATAATCCCATATTAATAGTTCCTTTAATGTACCTTAAGATTCTTTTAGCAACTTTAAAATGTGTTTGTTTGGGTTTAGACATAAATCTAGAAACTAAACCAACACTATAAGCAATATCAGGTCTAGTAAGAGTTAAATAATTTAAACTTCCTACCAACTGCCTATACAAAGTTTCATAAAAAAAAGGAGTATTCATATCAGCCATTAATTTAGTTCCTAATTCACATGGAATTGAAACATGGTTAGAATCAGTCATCTTAAATTTTTCTAAAAGATCATGAGCATACTTGGTTTGAGAAAGAAATATACCCTTAGGAGTTTGACAAATTTGCATACCTAAGAAGTAATGTAAAATACCTAAATCAGTCATCTAAAATTTCTATTTAAGTTGAAACTTAATATCAGAAATCAAAGCATCTGAACTAGAAGTGAGAATTAGATCATCTACATAAATAATAACAATGATAATATAATCGTTAGTATGTTTAATATACAAATTAGGATCATTCTTACTTCTAGAAAAGCCTTGAGAAATAAAGAAAGAATTAATTTTAGAATACCATTCTCTAGGTGATTGTTTAAGACCATAAATAGATTTTTCAATTTGCAAGCAAACCAGATTTTCACTACCTTTCTTAACAAATCTAGGAGGTTGAGCCATATATATTTCTTCATGTAAATCACCATTTAAGAAGGCACTTTTAACATCCATTTGATGAATTGGCCAATTCATTTTAGATGCTAAAGCAAGAACTAATTTGATAGTAGGCATTTTAGCAACAGGAGCAAAAGTTTCATTATAGTCTAATCCTTCAATTTGTGAAAAACCTCTAGCAACTAATCTAGCCTTAAATTTACTAATTTCATTATTAGCATTCAATTTTGTTTTGTATAACCATTTACATGAAACTGTATTCTTGCCATGAGGTGACTTGACTAAGTCCCAAGTTTGATTAGAAATTAAAGAGTTATATTCCTCTTGCATGGCTTTTTGCCAATGAGGTTGAGAGTTAGCTTGATCAAAAGACTTAGGATCATTAGAATTCATAATAGTAGTCATCAAAGCATAATTACAATAATTAATCCTTCTATGTTTAATTCCACCAAATCTAGAAATGTAGTCATCACTTTCATTGATTAAGTTTTGAGCCCATTTAGGTTTATGTTTAGTTGCAATGGAATCATCACTAGAGGAAGAATCATTATCAATAAAAGCATCATTAGTAGCTACTTGAATATCATTACTTGTAGAAGCAGAAATAATAGGTTGTGCTTGAGTTGAAGGGTTAAGAGAAGGAGTAGGGTTAAAGAAGGAGGTTGGTCCTCCACCAGCACAATTTTAGTGCCACTGAATTCTGTATCATGTGTAGTAGAATAGTCATGGACTCCATTTTCCGCAATACAAACATCTCTAGCAACTTGAACTTTTTTAGTAGTGGAATCATAAACACGATAACACTTACTATTTTCATCATAACCAACAAACATATAAGGAGAAGACTTAGCATCTAATTTATGCCTTTTCTATTTAGGAGTATGAACATAAGCAATAGATCCAAAAATCCGCAAATGATGTAAATCAGGTTTCCTACCAGACCAAGCCTCTTCTAGAGTAATATCCTTGAGAGCTTTGGTAGGAGTTCTATTAAGAATATAAGTTGCACAAAACATGGCTTCAGCCCAAAATTTATAATGCAGATTCTTAGCATGCAACATGCTTTTAGCCATTTCAACAATGGTCCGATGCTTTCTTTCCACCACACCATTTTGCTATGGTGTATAAGGAATAGTAAGCTCGTGTTTAATTCCACATGATTTCAAATAAGAGTGAAAAGCATTATTCACATATTCCTTTCCATTATCAATTTTGAGAATTTTAAGTTTAAAACCAGATTGCATTTCAACATATAATTGAAATTCAATGAATATATCAAGAACTTGATCCTTGCTATGCAAGAAATAGATCCAAGTTCATCTAGAAAAATCATCAACAAAGGTAAGTGCATACCGAGAACCTTGGATGGAGTTATTCTCTATGGGGCCCAAAAGGTCACTATGGACAAGATGCAACTTATGAGTTGCCCACCATGATTTTCCACTTGGAAAGGGCTCCCTATGCATCTTACCACTCATACAACCAGTACGAGCAATCTTAGAAGAAATAATGTGAGGCAAGCCATCAACCATATTGTTTTTTTTGCATTAAAGTAATATAATCCGAATTTAAATGGCGAAGTCTTTCATGCCATATATTGAAATCCATAGAAGTATGTAAAGAATATCGTGAACTAGAAAATTCATGGAATTTAAATAAGTTGTCATTATCCATTTTAGCATGAGCAATCACTTGTTTAGTTTGAGGATCTATGACATAACATGTATCTTTATAGAATTCAACTTTATAGTCCTGACATAACTATGAAACAGAAAGCAAATTAGTTTTCAGATTAGGTACATACAATACATCATGCAATTTACCATTAGGAATAGTTACATCACCTAAACCTTCAACTTTACAAGTCTGATTATTAGCTAACTAAATAGGAATGTTAGCAATATCAAGTTGCAAAAAATCAAAACTTTCTTTATGAGAAGTTACATGTTGTGATGCACCACTGTCAACAATCCATTCTAAAGGTCTGCAAAGATTAAAGCTACAAGTAAAAGTATGACGAGAATTAGAACCAGTAGAGTTACCTTTTTTATGATTTGATTTTTTATTATGGTTACTGATATTCATAGGTTTTTTTATCATTTTGCTTTTTAAAACAGTTATTGACAACATGACCATCTTTGCCACAATAAGAACAATGAGGTTTGGAATTGGAATGATTCCTTTGATTATTAGTATTACAATTGTTATTATGATGATTGTTATGGTTGTTATATTTCGCATGAAATTTATTGTTGGAATTATTAGAATTAGTATTATATTGTTTGTTGTTATTATTATTATTATTTGAACAAAAATTATTTTTATTTGAATTTCAAGACATAAATGCATGTTTAGTTGACTTAAGGGTAGCAAACTGAATTAGCTTGGCTTCTTCCTGTCTTAATAAAGTTTGAAAAATAACATAAGTTAACTGAGTAGTTAAAGTAGGAATAGCAAGTTGTGCATGAACATTAGTTATAAACTGTTGAAACTATCTAGGAAGACACTTTTTAAGAATAAGATGAATTAAACAAATGTCCTCTAACTGAACACCTAAAGCAATAATTTGGCTTTTAAGAGAATCAAATTTTAACAAAAATTCATCCATAGTCTTAAAATCTATATACTTGAGATCTTCAAGTTGATCCTACAACTGTACTTTGCGGTATTCATCTCCACTATCATACTTGGTTTGCAAGATTAACCAGGCATCATGAGCTTTAGAACAGTGTGCAATTAACACATATAAATATGGAATAATGGAAATACCAATTAAACCTAAAGCTTCTTCATTTTTACTTTTCCAAGTATCTTTTTCATCTTGGGTAACCACTGAACCAGGTTCAACAAAAGGATCAGTGGCTATCTCGAAGAGGTGTTTAAAACGAAAAATGAATGAAATATGAGTTTTCTAGGAATGATAATTAGAATGATTAAGTTTTATTTCTGAAATTAAGGTTGACATTTTTATGAAAAAAAAATGTCCCCCCGAATAGAAATATGATAAAAGAAACTGGAATCAAAACTTGCAGGTAAAACTATGATTAAGATTTTGAAGGAAAAATAATAGTACAGCCTTGTAGAAAAACGTTAGAAAAATGATTAGTCTGAAACAAAATGAATAATTCAGAGACATTTTTAAAAAAATGATTATAGCCTAAAATGGATGATAGACAAACGAATCCAACTCTTTATATTTAGGATTCTTGGATGTGAAATGATGAAAACAAACTTATACGTGGACAAATTTGAAGTTATAAATTAATTTTATAACTCTCTATTATAATAAGAACCTTAATAAAAGCTTATAATAAAAGCCTAAAATTACAATGAGAGTTTATAAAATGAAACCAAACTTTCAAAAAAAATTATATATATATGAATGTTTAATTAAAAAACTTATTAATAAAACCAAAATATTTAAACAAAACCTAACAAATAATTAGATAAACTTAGCTTAAAGACAAAAAGAAATAATACAAACAAATGTTGGTACAATTAAAATGGATGGTTCAGAATGAAAACGTATGAGAGAAAACCACATTACTATATGCAAAGAAGAACGTATGAAAGAGAAGCTATGAGATACAGATGCCAACGCAGATAGCTTTGAGAGAAGCTATGATTCATGCAAACCGTTTATGCATGCAATGAATATCCTGGCTTGCTGTTTACATCAAACGCAAATGAATGAAAAAACAACGTGGAGCAGGATTGGCAGTGGCAGGTGCAGGAATGTGTCTGTAGGAATGAATGCATCTGGCAGGGGCATGAATGCGTCATTTTTTAGGGGAATAAATAAAAAATGACTGTAGGAGTAGCTTGGATCAAAGGCATCTGGGGAGCATCGAACTAGGAATATTTTTCAGACAAGAATGAATGGAACGAACCTTGCTGATACTACTTTGCAATCTATGCACAAAGACATAGTTTCAAAGTCGGTAGAGGAAGGAGAATGATACAGAAAAATAAGTGAAGCGCCGACGGCTTTGGGGTTTTGAGTTCTCTGCACATGAAATTCAAATAAGAAATTGTAGATTGAACACAATAAAAACAAACCCCCTGATCTTATCACAAAATGAGGTTTTTAAAAAACAAACTGGGAATAGCAGAAAAAAAATAAGGAAGGTTTCTAAAAGAAACAAGAAAAGATCTAAGTGATCTTTAAGAACTTAAAAGGTAAGAAAGAAAATAGAAAGTTTATTGATTAGAGAGTTCTAAAAACTCATAATTTTTTTTTAAAAAATAGATTTGCCAAATAGATAAATTAAGATATAGATTAAAATACATTAAAATAGAAAAAATGTATTAGATTTTTTTTTTTTTAAATGAGAAGTAAAATTTTTATATATTTTTTTGAAAACTTAACCTATGGAGTGTCCTAAGGTTTTTTTTTGAAACACACTTAGGATTATTATTTCCTTAATATAATTGAAAAATAATAATTTTTTATTAAATGATAAGAGGAATAAATATAAAAAATTGCACAATTTAAAATAAATAAGTGCTATGAAGTAATACTTCTTGTTTTGGCGGCATGCCTTCCAAAACAAGAGAAAAAAAAAATTGAATTTTTTTTTAACAGAGAACCCTTTGGCAGCAAGCCTTCTAATGAGGGTTAGTAAACAATGAAAAAAAATATATAATAAAAATCTGCACAAAAAGGATGTTAGAATGAGCAGAAAACCGGAACACAAACTTCTTCTCTCAATGACGTCTCCAAATAAGGTGTGCTACAATAAATGACAACCTTCAACACAAAACTTAAAACAAGGATTAGATACCTAGCTTTGATACCATGTAAGAAACGATAAGATAGAGCAAGGAATGAGAAATAATTCAAGTAAGTTAAGTGTGAAACAATGTTACCATGAGATAAGAAAAATCCAAGAGCATACACCAAGATGGTTCAACAATGGAGACAAGGATTTATAAGGGGAAAGCAAAGATTACCCCTTGTGAGTATTATGAATGAAGGCAAATGCCTAGAGAAGAGAGAGAGGGAATGTTGGAGCAAAATAGCTCAATAAAATAACATCAAATTGATGTGTGTCAAGAAGAAAGAAGGAGGGGCATCTCTTTTAAAGAGATGAGAAAGGAGTTGCATGTGTAACTCCCATTTCTATGAATGCCACATTCATAATAGGTGTGTGCAAAGTGTCACAATCCTCTTAAGGAGGATAAACTAAATTCCTTAATAAAGGAATTATAAAAAATGAGTTGTTCTCACATTTGGAATAAAGGACAAACAATGACATGTCCTCCACATGTGTACAATAGGACAAACTACATTTAGGGATCCTTGGAATATCCCAATTAAATACATCCAAGGGAAGATTAACCTTTCTAACACAAATATCTATAATTACATATTATATAAAACAAAGTTCATAAACAATATTAAACCTTTTAAGAATTACTTTGAACATAGTTATTTGTTTCCAAGCTAATAAATTATTATTCAGCCAGTAGTTATATCTATTTTTTAATTATTATATTAAAATATTATATCTATTTTATAATTATTATATTATCTGATTTAGACATTGATTATTCAATATGTTAATACCATCCTATTTCTTTCATATTTATGTAAAAAAGAGTAGCTTTCTTTAATAATTTGGGATAATAAATTAAAAGATGTAATTTAATTAAAAGTATGAGCATTACAATATATTAATATTAATTATTTTTCAAAAACATTTTTAATTGAACAAAAAAAAATTGTCACTTTACTACATTAACCTAGTTGCTTTGATATTTGTTCATGGTTTAGTTTCCTTTTCTATAATATTTCAATTTTTTAGTTACAATTTGGTTAATCGAATTATTGTATGTTTTATTGAATTTAATTATCTTTTCTAACTATATATAAATAATATTCATTTAATTAATATAACTACAAAAATGCATGCCACTACTAAAGTGAAGTTAATAAGTTCTTTAATTAAATATATCACTTTTACATAATTTATTAAATTAAAATTAAATTATTTTGTATGGTCTATCATTATAAATAAAATCCGAATAAAAATAATAAAGAAGAAAAAAATTAGATTAAAAAAAAACATAACAAAAAAAAAAGTAAACAAAAATAACTAATATTAGAATTGAATATTAAAAATGATAGAATACGAATAAGAAATAGAAAAACTTTTCAAATTTTAGAAAAAGTTGAAAAAAGAAATAAAAATAAAAGCAAACAAGAATAAATAATATTAGAAACAAACATAAAATTATTATGTAATAATTAAAAATAATAAAATGAAAGAAATTTAAATAATAAGAGTAAAACTAAATTGAAAAATGATGGAAAGAATAATAAAATTATTTAAAAACTAAAAATCAAATAAACATAATTTTTCTTATTATAATAAAACATATATATTAAGAACAAAATAAAGAAAGAGAATCAAAGCTAAAAGAATCAAAATTGTAGTGAAGACATTAAGAATATAACAAAATGAAAATAGAGATTAAAAAACATGGGATGAAATTGATTTGTTTTGGAGAGAGAGAGAGAGAGAGAGAGAGAGAGAGATACACTTGTTTAGTTATAGTTAGTAGAATATATTTCTATTTTTTTACATTTCATAGAGTTATATACACTTGTTTAGTTATAGTTAATAGAATATATTTCTATTTTTTTACATTTCATAGAGTTATAAGTGAGTTATTTTTCAAAATTTTCAAACTTCATTAATCAATATTTTTATATTTTAAATTTGATTTTATATATTATAGGTAGGTAAATTAATGAAATAGAATTAAGATATAAAGGTGTTGTCTAGTGTCGAGCCTGATTAGCCCCGAAGTGGGAGATTGTTAGTTTTTGGTGACTAATTAGGGAAGTACTATACATACTTCATAATTCTTTGGGGCCGACATGTAATTATTAATTATAACCCAAAAGTGGTAAACATACTTGTATAAAAGAGCTTAGAACTAGGGATTTTCAAAGTGTGTGATGCGAAAATTGCTTCTTGTGGTGGTATTGAGTTGTAAGCAATTACAGATTGTAATTAAGTTGTTACCATTGGATCATAATAATATTGGACTTGTTGTTGGTGGATGTAGCCTAGGGATTGGGTGAACCATATTAAATCTTGGTGTCCTATGTTTTCTTCTGTGCGATCTATTATTTTCTAATATTGGTTATATTTGCATGTAACTGTTATTTATGTTTCAGGTTAAGCTTAACAAAAGGTTCATAGATATATCATAAATTAATTAAATATAATTAAGATGTAAACTTCAATACACTTAATATTTAAAAAAAAAAAATAGTGATATAAAATTATAGCAATTTATTGTTTGTCAAGATTTAATATTTTAAAACAAAAATCTATAGTAGACTTTTGAATAAATAATAATTTTTTTTTTAATATTAATAATAGATTGATCAAAATTGAAGACTTGCAAAATCATTTAGGGAGGTGTAGCCTCAACACCAAAGTATCATAGTGAACCCAAAAAATACATCAGAAAAATAAGATAGCAGTCGGAGCTCGAAATATACAATAGGGACAAAAAAAGCTTAAGATAGAATATCAATGTAGTCTTCAATCTAGGAGGTCCAAATAGTAGCTCCCTCCATCAAAACCACTTTCTTTCTTTCCAAAATTTGAGTGAAGAGTTTGAGTTTGTCAAAATATGGCCCTCGGGTGTCTCTGATTTCCTTAATTAGTCTCCTAAGTGCCTCGTCAAAGGCATTCTGATTGTTGGCAATGTTGGCCCACTTGAAGCCATCCTTCATTTCATAGATAAACATGGTGGTGTGACCATCTTGAATAAATATCACTAGTTCCTCTCTCTCTAGTCTCATCATACAACAGAGTTGAGAAGTAATTTTAAAAATATATGAGTTTTCAATGAAAACTAGTAAATATTCTACCACTACCTTGAAATTTATCCTCATTTCTAAATTCCATATAAACCAAAGGATGTAAGAAGAAAGGATTTGCTAGAACAAGCTGGCATATTTTTTAAGACCATGCATATATCCAATAATAATATCAAAAGTAGAAACATGTTTAGTGATAATGATCCTAAAGAGCATCCAAACCTCTCTACCAAAAGTAAAGTCAAAGAAGATAATAAATATTTTAATTTTTATTAGAATGAATAATATATGAACTTATTATTGCATATTACATTTAAAATTTAAATACTATTTTATTACAATGATATAATGAAAATCTCATTGTTAAAAATGCAATATGGAGAACTCTAAATAAAGGGCTCCTATAATACCCAAAGTATTGAGCCAATCAAATAATTTCTATAGTATATAAAATATCTAATTAAAGGCTAAAACTAATAGAATTTGCAGAGAAAATGAATACAATAGTAGTTGCCTATGACAAGTACAATAAGAAAGAGGAGTAAATTTAAGAAAATAAATAAGTGATGCTTATGATGAAAGTTAAAGTAATGATTTTTATTGAATTTGTAGATTATTAAGTACATGATCTAGAATATTTTTATGATTCTTTATTCATTTAAAAAAAAATTATAGTTTAATATTAATATTAAATATTTTATTATTATTATTATAGTGGTAATAAACTTTATAAAAAATTAAATATATAAATTATCTTAAATTTTATATTTTAAATTTTGAAAAGTCTCAATAAAATACATGTATAAAAGGATTTATCAAAAAGAAAGTAAAATTTTAATAATCATTTGTTATCTTGAGTCCAAGGTATGAATAATGGCAACTATTATAACTGGGATTATAATACAAGATATAGCTATCATTATTGTCAAGAATATAAACATGTTCCTAAAAATTGTATCAGCACACACTTTAGTGGGAACTACAAAAGGTGGTTAAGCCAAACCACATATTTTAGCTATTTGAAGACTAGTCAGATTAGTAAGCATTGTCCAACTAGGTCAAAGGCACCAAGTTGTGAATTTGATAAAGGAAAAGGTAAGGAAGATGTTGAACACATTAGAGATGAGATGAATAAGACATGGAAAAAGAAAGATGATTTCAACACATCAAATTGAGAAGCGGTCACTTCTCCCAATGGATCAAGTGATCACACCTTATAAAACTAGGTAGTCAAGAGGTATGTGGGACTGATATTTAATGATATATCATACATCAGTTCTAAAGGAGATAGTACTAAAAAGATTACATTACAATGAATAAAGCTGCAAGAAGTTATTAGGAATTCAAGTTAAATCTTTGAGTTTTTCATGTTGTTTTCAAGCATGAAATATTTCCTATGTATGTTGTGTGGGATGCTAGAAGATGTTGAGCTAGTAGTTTGGCTAGTTGATGCTAAGCTCATAATAGCTATTGAGTGATGGAAATGTCAATGGATGCTAAGTGAGCTTAAAATCAATTTATGTTGAACTTATAGTTGTATAAGCACTCAATATTAATTGCAAGGTTTTCAAAGGGCATTTGATCAATTTTAGCTCATTTTTCATCATTTCAAATTCAAGAAAGAGTGACCAGAGCAGAAGGTGATCTACAAATCTATTCAAAGTAGTTGCAAAAGATTTTTGTAGCAATCTCACACCACTTCCTCAAATTCCCTAAGGTATTTATCAAGAGCTAAGCTATCCAATTTGAATTTCATAAATCATAGTTTCATATAATGGTGTCGAGTTCAAAGAATGTTGAAGGGAAGGAAGTTTTGAATGTTTGATTAGTGAGTAACAAAGTTAAACAACTCATTTTTTAAGCTATCATTGACATTGCATATAAGAAGGACCCTTCTAGTGCATTGTCAATGATTCTGTTGAATGTAATAATGGTTCAAGATGTATGAAAATGCTATAACTATAAAGTTGGTAACATTAGAGACCTAGAAATTAGTGAAGCATACAACAAGTTATGTGATAATGGTGTTTTGAAGGATGTGTTCAAAATCATTGAGAGAAAGGGATTAACACAAGCCCTAGATTTTTTGAATGTATTCAAGATAGAGTGGATTAGGATAGTGCTTAGCCAAATTCATGATGGTTCACTATGGCTGGAGAATGGACCAATCAAGATTACTAAGAGAATAATCTATAGAGTTACTAGTTACCCAACCCTAGATCAGCCTAAGACACTAAGGAGTGATTGATAATAACACTGGAGTTGTCTAGAATAAAAGAGCTATGAAAATAGATACAATCATTGATCCATTGTTAGACTTTGACGTAAGGATGATATCAAACAAATTCTATCAATCTAGTAGATTGAATAGTGTACCTTGTATAGCTATGGATGTTGGATAGAAAATTGTAAAGAAAGATCACATGCATGATCTATTGGAGCTACAATTGCATCAACTCATGGAGAATCTTGGAGCAATCAGGAAAACTAAGAGTGCATAGTGCAAATTTGGTATAATTTTGATTTTTATATTCTTTTATGTGCAAAACACTTTCCCCTCATTTGGAAATGTGAAATGGGAAACTAATAGATTAGTGGCAGTATAGATTGATAAATACATTGAGTAGCTGGGAGAGAACTTTGAATCATTGATGACAAGTTACTTTGAAGATTTCAAGAAATCAATGAAGGACAGACTAAGAATACCAATATCCTTAGTTGAGAAACATTATGATGACATATGTATTATTTGGAATGCTGATTATACTTTTGTGCAAGCTGTTACAACAAGGGTGAGATGCTTGAGACCCTTAGGCTATGAAATCAATGTGGATGAAGCCTTTGTAGCTATAACTACATTACTGGCAGAAGAGGTACATAAAACTACTAAGATATTTGGTAATTAAGAAATGGTAAAATCTAAGATCACCATGGAGCTAAAGACTACTTCAGTCATCAAGAGGAAGGACAAGCTACTGAAGAAACTAAAAGCCAAATTTGGAGAGGGTGCCGAGGAGGAAGAATAAGAAGAAGAGGATAACGACTACTTCAGCTATCAAGAAGAAGGACAAGCTGGTGAAGAAGTTGAAAGCTAAATTTGGAGAGGGTGCTAGTCAAGCTCAAACACCTCTAGCTTTGACTCAAGGCATGGGAGAAGAGCATGAAGAGGAAGAGACTAAAGGTGCTGAGGGAGAAGAAGCTAAGGAAGCACCTATTCCTACCGAGCCAAAGAAGAGGAAGGCCAAGGCACAACCTATGGAAAGGGCAAAGAAAATTATAAAACCAAATCAGCCAAAGCCCACTACACCTACTACAAGGGCTAGCACACATGCAACTACCCAAATGTCAAGTAAAAGACCAAGAAAATAGAGCAAGGAGGCCAAGAGAAAAAGAGACAAAGAAGGAAGTATATGGCACAAGCAGATTCTGATGAGGAGAAAAAAAGTCAGATGACAACAACCAATTTAAGGTGGTGAGTCATAATCCTTTTTCAGATCTTGATAATTTATGTGAAAATGTTAGAAATAGTGTAGACCTATCAAGGTTTAGTCATGTTGATTTTGATAAATTAGGAAAATTGGACAAAAATCAAGTAGAAGAAGTCATATATGCTATGATTGAAAATTTTAAGACAACTCCACTAAAACTTGCCAACTCTATGCCAAAAAGTCTATATGACCGAGTTGAGTAGAAATGGAACTATTGCCTAGACTTGGAGAAACAAATAAGGGAAACATATTTAGCCCAAATAATACCTGAACTAACTAAGGCACAAATTGCTAAGGCTATAAAGAAATATGCAGTTAGATTCACACCTAAATACAAAGCCTTCAACATTTTACAAAATAATATTGAGGATGTAGTCAAGAGGTCCACATAGATGTGGAAGCTCACTTATGGGTTGACAATAGTTAGGGAAGGAGAACAAGCACCCATTCAAGTGAAAGATGATGAATATGATGATCAAGGTGACACTATTGAGGGAGGAACAACAATGGAAGTAGATGATAAGGAAACAACTGAGCCAGAGCAGCCAAAAGAAAAGAGTGTGCAAGACACTCATCTCTTCCATCTCTAATGGGGATGTAGGACACAGTGAGCTAGAAAGCTTTGTTCCCATAGTAAAAGGAATAGTCAATGGTCTAGAATACTACGTATTGAATCTTCTCAGAATAGTACCAATATACTTACTCTGGCCTAACCAAATCTTTTTGTTTTTCCTATCTCTTATAATCTCCATTCCCAGAATGTGTCTTGCTACACCAAGATCTTTCATTTTAAACTTTTTTGAGAGATGAGATTTTAATCCTACAATCAAAACTTTTCCTTTACCAATAAACAACATGTCACCAACATGTAAGGCAATAACCAAGAAATAAACACCATCAAACTTGTAATATATATAATGATCATATTTAGATCACACAAATCTGAATCTCAATACATATGTATCAACCTTATGATACTACATCCGAGGACTTTGTTTTAAACCATATAAGGATTTTATCAATTTATAGACCAAATATTTTTACCTTTCACCACAAAGTGCTTTGACTATTTCATATAAATTTCTTCCTCCAAATCTCCACAAAGGAAATTTATCTTCACATTTATCTACTCAACTTCTAGATCATAAGCTACTACAATGGAAAGTAAAAATTGAATGGATGCCATTTTTGGTATAGGAGAAAAAATTTCACCATAATCAATTCTTGCAATCTAGGAGTAACCTTTTACAACCAAATGTGCTTTATACTTCTCAATACTTCCATATGAACCCATATTCCTTTTGAACACCCATTTGCAACCAACAAGCTTTTGTCCTTTAGGAAATCATAGAATTTTCCATGTGTTATTCCTCTTAAGAGCTTCCATCTCTTCTTCCATGGTTATTTTGCAAGACTCTGAATTAGTCATACCAAGATCCTCTTCTATAGATCTCAATTCATCAATATTAGCATTTAAAGAAAATGTATACCTCCAATCATTAGGAGAATATCCATACCTTTCTGGTGCTTTCACTATATAAAAAAGAAGGGCTACAAGCTTCTTAACAAAGGTAGGCCGCCAGTGAGGTTGTGTACTCCTAGTTGTTGCAAAGCATTGCCTAGAATTTGAAATTTCTAGTGAATGCGCTAAAAAATTTAAAATGTGCCAACCGAATAATAAAGTAATATGTTGTTGTCCAATACAAAATATTCTATGTAGGGTTGGAGTGTCACTCTCTAGTGCCTATACAAAAAAAACATTTCTCTGCAAGCTGACTTGGCCTAAAAAATTTTTGAAAATATTCTGAAAATAGAAAAATAATGCTAACAAATTGCAAAGAAAATTAAAATAATAGATCTAAAAATTAAATTGTATATCTAAATAACAATCATATTGTACTTGCAAATTAGGCCTTCAGGTGATAGTTCGCAAAAAATATTTGACTTCAAATTGACTTTGGCCCAGCATAGGTGAATTTATAGTTGATTTTCACCAAATCAATGTTCTAGATGCAATGGTGGGTTCCATTATTGCTCTAGATGCTACCAATGACTGTGATACTCTAGGTTTGGGTCAAGCTATTGAAGCAACAAGATGGTCTCAAATGGCTATGTGAAGAGAAATTCTCCAATCTTTGATACCATGTAAGAATTTGCCTTAGGGAAAAATTCACCCAATATCAAGGAACTCAAGCACAAGCACAATAGTAGACCAGAAAGAGTATGATCAAAATAATAGTTTAGTATTCAATTCAATTTGAAAGTAAACTAGGATGGCCTATATATAAAGGCCTCTAGAATGCTTCTAGAATGCATAGGAATCAACAACATGATAAGTCATACAACTAGGCACATGTCCAGCAAGTGTGGGTTATCCTCTATTAAGCATAGGAGTAAGTTTGATGATGAGAGGGTAAGCTTACAAAGGTGTAGCACACAAAATAATGTTGTAGACACCATGTGTTATAATAGGAGTGCAAATAATTGTGTTATCTACATCACAACTCAGTTAATTATGCAAACTCCTAAGTGTTTGACCTAAGAAAGAATAAAATAATGCATTAACCTAAGTAAACTTAAGTAAATGTAAATAGTGAATAATTATTTACACCAACAATAATTATACTACATATATATAATATTATAAATATACTATATTATATATTTATATTATATTATATTATATTATATTATATTATATTATATATAATGCATATGTTATATTGCTAATATATATTAACTAATTGTGATTAATCATCGAGACATGTCTCCTACTCTTATATTTACAAGAGATTGGGATTTGCATTTGGACAATACCTATAACAATGGTAGTATAATTACATTTTCAAAAATTGATCCATATTTCTTAACATGGTATCATAAAAAGGCTATAAATTGTATGCAAGTGTTTGATGGCAATGGAGGACCATCTACAAATTATTGAGAGTCTAAAGACATCAACTGCAATATATTTAATTGACATCTATATTTAATCTTTTATTTATAAAAATAACTTTAACTCAAATTCACCTAGGGGCAGAAAAGGAGTAGTTTGAAGAGTTTAAAATAGGCATGCAAGATTTGAATATAATTTTTTTCCTAGGTTTCACTAACAATTCGATGCAAAAATCATACTACATGTTCTATGTCTACATCACTAATCACCAGATCCAGTCAATGCTAGATTGGCATGGAATAATATATTGTGATTTGATGAAGTGATCAATATCAAATATCAAACTAATGGAATGAGTTGGGTGATAGTGTGCCTTTAATCCATGATCAAACCACTATTTGATCTGAATCGACATGGTTTACTATGTTTTTAATTCCATACAACAAGAGTTTTAACCATTACAAAGACATAGTTAACATATGTATATGTGATGTTTCTAGATCTAAATTTCAATTAATATTTATGTGATCCTTTGAAAAGGGTAAATCTTTTTTTTTACTATCCATTTTGATGAATACTCATCATGGTTCATACAACTATTTCAAGAAAGGATATATCCAAACTTGTGCAAAATAGCTTTAAATATTATTCATCCCAGAAAGGATATTAGGGTGTGTAGTCTATAAAAGATGGGGATGACATTATCATTACCTTTGCTAGGAAACTAATGATTGAATTATTAATTTAGCTAAAGATAGCTAAAAATTCTTGAATGTTCCTCACTATTTGTGTATTGCTAGAGAGAGAGAGGGAACTCATGTTGTGGCAGAGGATATTTTGATGATCAATGGGATTCTAAAAGAATTGTACAATGATCTTAAGTAGTGTTTGATTATTTCATGAGTCCATGTTCCTTGTTTTCACCGAGCTAGAAATAGTTAGTGTTAGTTATAGCAAGTGTATATATGAAACAACACAAATTGGTAGTGATATTATTAAAAGGTGTTCCAAGAACTTGTGAGCTCCTTCTGCTTGGTCATTGTCTGGACCCATAATGATTTGGGAAAATAAAATTATCATCATAGGGATTGATGAGGGAAGATTATTTGGTATTGGAAACCTTACCTTCAAAGGAAAATCAAGCCTAGAAATCATTTCAATCATATGGCATATGTTGTTTGATTGTGTAGTCCTTTCAAATAGAATGCATGAATCATATATCTTGTAGATCCTAGAAAATATTTATATAAAGGATTTTGGATCCTCATTTTTTGAAAAATATAAAACATGTGTTTCTTCTAAAAAACTTTGTGAGGCAGCATCAATTTATACTTTTGGTAACATCGGAGGAAATAGATTGAAAAGGAAAGAGACAAGAAACTCCCAATGAGGAGATAGTGAGATTCCTAGTCAAAGCCATTCAAGCATCATCTAGAGTATATTAATCTTTGATCACAAGAGGTAAGTATTGTATAATTATACTTTTGATTACTGGTCATGAATTTTATGTAGTTAATTCATGTTACAATAATGGGATAATAAAACATTGTGTGCTTCCATCATTGATATTTTCCTTCTAGATAGTTTAGTTCTATGAACTATTTTTAATCTTTAAAAATATAATACTTTTAGGATGGATTAAGAAGTATAATAAATTATACTTAAATGAGAAAAATCTTATGCCACAACATTGTGTGACCTAGTGGACCAAAAGATAAAGAGAGAACTTCCATATCCTCCTGCCGCATTGTCTAAACCTCGAACATTGTTTGTACAAGTTCCTTATCCCACTCACAAGGATGTTGGACTATGAGATATATAAAAGCTTAATGGTTTTCACCTTTAATGCCTATGGATTATATCAATTACGTGGAGGTATTAGGTCAGCTAGGGGCTTTGTTGGAAAAATAGGTTTATCAGTTCATAAAAAAGGTTAGTAATGAGGTAAGTTATTTGTGTTAATTTTTCTTTTTGTTGAGTAGTAACGAGTTATTATTTATATGTATATTTATTTACAATCAACATTATTGAAAGTTTAATTTTGTATACATGTATTTATATATGTATTTGAATAATATATATTCATGATACTTAATAATTTGATATAATATAAAGAGTTCCTTTGTGGGAATATGAAATGTAAAGATTGAGTATTTTTCAAAACCTAAAATAAAGAAACACAATTTTTGTTAAAAAGTCATCACCATAATATGATAAGTTAAATAAAGTTGTTAAAATATAAGTGAATCAAAAGGAAGTGAGAAATAAAAAATATGTGAAGTAGATTCCTAATGAGGAGGAACCCTCTTAAAAATATTATCATTTCATTTTGATTAAGGTGGTCAGACATATGTCTACTTCTTATTTTTGTCCTAAAATTTTTGTACTATTAGATTAAAATTTAAAATTTTGACCAATCATTTTTTTATTTTGTTTAGATAAAGCATAGTAGTTTAGAAACTAAATTCAATTTCCTATAGATTCTTTTCTCTCAACTTTTTGATATAAATTTTATAAAAAGTAGAAAATTGCACATCAAGTTGACATAACCTTGATTTGCTCATTTTTTATTGCCACTTAAGAGCATAGTTTGGTTGACCATGATCCTGCACATACCCTTATGTATTTTGTTTAATTATTATTATTTGTAAAGTTCTATTACACTCAAACCCAATACCTCTAAGATAAGAAAGGGTTTCTAAAGAAAGTACTCATTAACCACTCCATCAATATTAACCATTTTACTAGTAGTATCAAAGACAACAAAAAATTCTCATGAATCACCCACAAACATAGGCGAGGTAGAGGGATCTAGTCAAGACCTATATATAGCAGCAACCATCCTACCTTGTACAAAATCTAATCTAACACCAACATACATGGTAGAACCCAACAAAGAATTAGCGATTGTTGGTAAAGTTGTCCAATCAATGTTTAGAGAACCTACACATTTTAAAAATAATTGACTGGGAAATGATAGAGTTGTTAGATTCATTATGTCAAAAAATTTCAAATAATGCTAAGTCATGAAGACATGATGCTTAGCTGGGGAGGAGGCATCATTAAGTCACTTTGAATTGATTTGGTATGTTCATCCAGTGTCTTTTATTATTATATGTTCAAGAGTTTCTCTTCTGAATAATTTAGTGGCATCTCTTCCTCTGACATACTATTAGAGATCTATATTTGTGTGTTTTCTACTTTGGCTTCTCCTAGAATACCTATCAAGTGAATGTTTATTGTCTCCTCAAGATACTTGATTCATCCTTTGATTTTCTCCCTATAGATGTGTATTTGTAGGAGTTGGCTATTGATAATATCCATTATTTCTCTAATTTACATGCCCATGACTTGTAGAGGATTGTAAGTTTGTGCTAATTGTGTAATCAAATCTCATAGCTTTATTATTTGACCCATTATAATATTGCTTGGGATGCCCAAAGTATACAAAATTTGTAAATGATAGCTCTACCTCTAAGATTATTTTTACTTAGGCTCTTGGTTTTTTCCTTTTAATTTTGAGTGAGCAATAGAACACTTTGTATACTTGTCTATTATTTCCCTTAAGATTTCCTCTTGACCTTTTTTACTAATGTCATTGTTAAAGCATGTAGCTTTAGTCTTACAATGACTGTGATCAAGATATATATATATGATTTACATACTATTGTATATACATACATATATAATCTCTTGAACTGTCATTTTGCATATGATCGATGTACTTGAAACCGATTAAAAATATCTATATTTTATATGAGATCATATCTCTGTCATGATCATAAAATTATTCAATCCTTTTGATTTAAGATCATAATCGATCTAAATAAATATCATTATTAGGTTGCATATGAATTGAGTTAATTATGGTCAATAATATATGATTAGATTTGTGCAAAGTCTAACTAACCCTTAATGGGTATGATAACAAACACCAAATAAGTGTGATAGTGAATAGCCATGTTTCCATTTAGAGACATGTGTTGGGTGATGCGACGCGCTCCCCTGCCCACAGGTGGTTAATTATGTGGTGTTCCATGTTCACTAACAGTCATGGCTTTTGGTGCAACAGAAAATGGGCCCTACAATTGGTATCAGAGCCTAGTTTTGGCCTGGTCATGGGTTCAAATCTCCCCGGTGCCTTCCCGACCCATGTAAGCACCTAGTATGCATGTCGAGGGGGAGATTTTTGGGTGATGCAACGCGCTCCCCTGCCCACAGGTGGTTAATTATGTGGTGTTCGATGTTCACTAACAGTCATGGCTTTTGGTGCAATGGAAAATGGGCCCTACAACATGCCCATTCACTCTCACACCCCTCCTTGTTTTATATATATTCAATGGTATGTGTAGGATCACGGTCAACCAAACTATGCCCTTAAGTGGCAATGAAAAATCAAAAAATATATGTAAACTTGACTTGTAATTTTCAACTTGTTATGAACTTTATATAAAAAAATCTAAGAAAAATAATCTCTAGGAAATTGAATTTAGTTTCTAAAGTACTAGGAATTATCTTAAAATAAAATTGATAGGTCAAAATTTTGAATTTTAATGCAATAGTACAAATATTTGAGGACAATAATAAGAAGTAGATGTATGTCTGACCACCCTAATCAAACTCAAATGATAATATTTTTTAATAGGATTCTATATATAATAAGTATACTTATTCTTAGATGTGACACATATTTTTGGGTTTTTTTATTCTAAATAATTTATTAATTATGAATTTTCTACTATATTACTTTTGGAATAAACAAACTCTCATGCCTGACCACCTTACCTAATTCAAAACTCTACAAAATGTTGGAATTCTTTAGAATAACTTAGAGGGGAGGGGATGAATTAATCATATAAGATCCAAATATACAAATAAAACTTTTCATAGCTTAGTGAACCCATATCCATAAAACATTTTCATCATGCATGTATCCATTAGATGATTCAATCAATTAAACTTGTAGGTTACTGTCAAATCAATTTTTAGAAATGTAAGCATGGAACATAATAGATTAAATAACATATTTAACACAATGATTTAATATGGAAACCCAATTCAGAAAAAACCACCAATAACATTCTACTCATTCTCACTCTTTTGAAGTGATACCTTGTGAAAGTCCAACCCTATTAAATGTTATAATACACATTGTTAAATGTGACCCGATTAAAGGATTTCAATCACCCTATTAGGAGAAAACCTTGTTAGAGGACTTCAAATCATTCACTTGGAATATCACTTTATTAAAGGATTTACAAATGAATGTTAGGTCAACCTTAATCCAAAGGATTTACCCTAGACTGATACAATGATTAGAGAGTAATAGTAAGGATTGATTTGATAACAACTTACAACTCCATTTGTAGATTACATATCTTTGGTTTAGTCCTCTATTTTGCTTGGCTTTCACACTCTTAAGCTCTAATAGCTTGTTCACCCTTCAAGCATCCATACCCTTAAGCCTTCTTGCTTTGTTTGCCAATGTAGTCTCTTCTCTTAAGTCACTAAATGAATCAAATACCCTAGACTCCTTTCCTTCCTTGGGTTCTCACACTTGATAACCCTTGCTTCTGACCATCCATCTCTATAAATAGAGAATTAAGATATTTTGTCATTCATCCAACATCATCCATTTTAGGGTTAGGTTTGATTAGGTAGGATTCAATGAATCTACCCTTCATTTCATTAATTTCCCTTCTAGAAACTTCTCCTTTCAATCCTCTTTAAATTTGCCTCAAAATGGTTCATCTTGAATTCTATGCCACCGGCTCATTAAGCTTATCCTCCACACAATTCACACAATCCAAGAAATCAAACTTGTCAACTTAGATTTATCAAATTCGTGTTCTTTCTCATAATGTTGACACTCAGAATTAACTGGCTTCTTATGCTCAACACATACTATGTTGCTTGGTATCCATTGTCAAAACACTCAGCATGAACTAAAGTTTACTAGTGCTTGGCTTCAACTCAACTTTACTCGATTTACACTGTTTCACTTGGCTTACACTAAAATTGACTTTTCTTGGCTCCAACTAATTTTTTTCTTGGGTTGCACTAGCTTTTCTTGGCATCTACTATCCACTCAATCAAGCTTGGTAGATAAACTTTGTTTAACATGTTCTTCTAAACTTAATCAATGTAACCAACCTTTGTAACCTTAAGTAGATTATCAATGCACTATACTATCACTTTCTTAATTGATTCTTGTACTCCTTTTCATATGATAACTCAACCTTTCCTCTAGTTTCTATTGTTACCTCATTTGATTAAATCCTCTTCATCAATAAAATAAATTATAGTACTTAAATCATATAAGCAATGGTCTTACAGCAACTAGCAGGTTTGACATCACTAACAAAATAATGATTGAAACACATTTATCATATTTGTATCAATCTATTTTTTCATTTTTCTTCTCTTTATAGTAGAAGAAGCATAGAATGTGATGCATCTTTTGGATTTCAAAAATGTTGTTCCATTTGAAAGTTATAGTTGTTTTTCCATCATTGTGTCACTCAACAGTTTATATGTAACTCCAATAGAAAATAAGTAATGATTACTTAAAAAACTTGTAATTTGAAAAAATTTACATTTATGGAAAGCTAAGAGAATTCTTTAAAAAAATATTTTTCATTTCATCGAATTCGGGTGAGAAAAAAGTCATCAGAATCATACATTTTTGAAGTAAAAAAACACACAAGAATGAGCTAAAAACATGATTTCAGGATAGTTTTTGAGTTGACCATGTAGGATTGGTATCCAAAGATATACTAGGCCTAAAAAAGGTATTAGTTTTCTAGTTTGGTATCATGATTGGTGGGAAAAAAGTTGGAATAAATTTGGAAATGCTTTAAGGCATTTCAGAACTCCATATTTTTTAGATCGCCACTTTTTGGTACACCATGATCCTACACAAACCCTCAATCTGCCCAATATTGTAGAGCACCAAAATCAATTAATGCAAGAATATCAAAGGATCATTAGCATCTCAAGTTCTAGAACATCTTTGTTATCTTGGTTATTTATGTACTAACATATACATATTTTGGAGCAAATCAAATTAATTGACATTAGTGTTCAAACCTGCAATCAAATTTGTGCATCAATCAACCTCATCTTGAAATATGGTAAGAAACTTTATGTGGTATCAAAGCCTTGTTAAGGAGAGATCTCATTAAGTTTAAGAGATCATATTTCACATTAAGTTGTAGTTACTCATTCCTCAAGATGAAAAACATGTTAAGATTCAAACAACACCTTACAAGTGCTAACAATTTTGCATCCTAGAAACTTTGTATAATGATGGTATTCAAAGAGAACAATTTTGATTCCTTCGTAAAAGAACCAAAAGAAGAACTTAAAGATGATCCAGAGAATACTCTATGGATTGACAATAATGAGAAGGCCATGGAAATAATAGTGGATCATGTTTGAGATCACATAGTACCTATTATGGCAAAACATGCAACAACATATCACATGTTTAAAGCTCTTGAAAATGCATTCACATTAAAAACACTGGTAGAAAATTTGATCTTAAAAGACAAATCACTAACATTAGCATGGATAAAGGAGAAATAGTAAATGCCTTCTTCATGAGAATCACAAAATTGAGAGATTTATTATCTTTTGTCGGTTATGATATTGATGACCAAGAGTTATCCCTAATAATATTATGAGACTACCAAATTCTTAGGAGTCATTTGGAAAAGATATAAGTGCAAGATCTACAATTCCAAAAGTAGATTGATTAAGATATGATTGTCTTCAAGAAGAGTCAAGATTAATGACTAAAGGAAAACATAAAACCTTAGATGAAGACATTCATGTTATTAACACCAACTCTCATAACAAGGATAAGAAGAACACAAAGACAAAAGGAAACTTTCATGGAAGAAATATAGTCAAGAAAAAGGAAAGATTTTCTAAAATTCAATGTTTCAGATGTGAACAATATGGACATTATGCACTAAATTTTCATGATCGATCAAAACTTCAAGCATCATTTTCCAAAACTAATAAATCAATTAAAGGTCAAGATTATGAGGAATATGCCTTTTACTCAACCTTGTCTACTCAAATATCAACCAAGTCCAACACTTAGATAATTGATTCTGGATCTTGAAGACTCATCATTGGATATCAAGATAACCTAGAAAGCATGCAAATAGAAACAGATCAAGAAGTTATCATTGGGGATGATTATTGACATTCTCTAAAAGGAATTGTGACTTGCACCATCAAAGTAAAATATAAAAAATATGTTCATCTTTCTGGAGTTCTATATGTACCAGGTATTAAAAGGAATGTAATATCTATATTAACACTTGAAGATGATGGTTATAGAATTACTTTCATGGAAGGAAAAGTTCTAGCGTGGGAAAATAATTCAATTATAAAGAAGGCTCAAACAATAGGAGTATGACATGGACTATTATATGAGCTTTTCACTAAGATAAATCTTGCACTTGTTCATGAGACTTAAGATTCAAATAAAATTTGGCATAGAAGATTAGGTCATATCAACTTTTGTGCTCTAACATCTATGGAGAGGTTAGTAATTGGAATGCCCAATTTAAGTCAAATTCATAATGAATCTTGCAAAGGTTGTACCTTGTGGGAAAACACTAAAATTTCATTTTCTCATAGTTTGAGTAAAACTTAAAATGTTTTAGAACTAGTGCACTCGGACCTATGTGGACCCACGTCTACACCATCCATAGGAGGGTTCTTGTACTATGTGATAAATTTGTTGATAATTTTTCAAGGATGACATGGATATACTTCCTTAAGTGTAAAGAATATGAAGAAATTCTTTCTAAATTTAAAGAATTCAAAACTATCAATGAAAACCCCTCATAAAAGAAAATTAAAATTCTAAGAGAAAATAATGGGAAACAATGCACTTCTAAAATATTTAAAGAATTATACAAACTTGGTGGGATCAAGAGGGATTTTATAGTTCCCTATAGCCCTCAATATACTGTCCTTGAGTTGGTGAAAGGAAAAATAAAACCATTGTAGAAGTTGTTAGGGCTATGATATTTGATCAAAGCTTCAACACATCACTTTGGAATGAAGATCTAATACAACAATCTACATTCAAAATAGATGTCCTCACTCAAATATAGACAACAGAACTCCTAAATAAGCATTTTTAGATATGAAACTTTGCGTTAGCCATTTAAGGATATTTGGATGTCCTATGTATGTTCATGTACCTAAGGAGAAAATGACCAAGTTAGAACCTACTGGAAGGAAAGGAATTCTTATTGGTTTTAGTGAAATAGTAAAGGGTTACATAATTTACATACCTAGGTAGAAATAAATAGAACTCAATAGAGATGACATCTTTGAAGAAGACATTGCTTTTAAAAGAGCCAAAATTTGAGATGAACTAGATACCGATGACTTATCATGTTCTCTAGAAGAGGCTCCTACTCCTAAGATTCAAAGGGAGTACACTGAAGAAACTTCAAATGAAAAGTAGATACTTCTTGAGACTCGAGAAGAGAGTCTTGACAATAATTCTAAAAGGCCACTTTGGGAAAGAAATATTACAGAGGAAGAAGATGAATTTCCAACACCTTCAAGGACATTTAGAGAAAACAAAAGGCCTTAAAAATTAACATACAATGCATTCATGTGTAAGATTCCAAACTCTGAACCTTCTAATGCTTTTAAAGCTTTTAAACATCAAGTTTGGACAAATGGAATGCTGGAAGACTGTAATGTCCCCTTTTCTGATTTGATATGGTATTTCAAACCTCTAATCACATTTTCAAAATCAAACAACTGATATCACAAAGATCCACCAATTTCTCAATGAAACCCCAAATCAGGTATGCTGAAAATAGTGCTAAAAGCTTCACAACTTCACAAATTATTAATAAAAATGAAAATGGAAATTTTTACAGAACTTTCAGCAGCATAAAAGCCTCCAAATTGACATTTCTAGATCCGTATAGCCTTTACACAACAGCTCAAAAATGTAGGACAAAAACTATGCTCATCGGGCTCCCGAAATTAACACAAAAAGGCCCGGAAACACCACAAAAACACTAATAAACTATCTTAGAAGTTTAATCACATCCCAATACATATCTTCAGCTCTATTTTAACAGCTTAAAGTCTGAAATACAGAAGCAACCAAAACTGATATGAAATGCTCAACTAAAAACACCAAACTCATGCAAAAAACACACCCAAAAACCCACAAATCTACACTGTTCAGCACAAAGGCAAACTCTGTATAAGCATGCACATGGAATGGCTTCAAACTCCTGTCCTTAGCCTTCCTGAAAACCTATAAACTCCCATTCTTGGGTCTCCCTAGAAACCTGCAAACTCCCGTTCTTGGGTCTCCTTCTCCACAGGTTTGGCAGCCTCTGAAGAATAACAAAGAATGAGCGAAAATCAAGTTCTCCCCTCAGCCCAAAATGCCTCCAAACCCCTTAAAAGAGGGCATAACTGTAACTCACGTCCAAGAGAGGTTAATGAAACATATTTTAATAATAATTTTCATTTATTAGTCCAACAGTTTCCAAAGATTAACCCCCTTTTTTCGAAACTTCACTTTCTTGGGCCTGCCTGGCTTAGCAAAGATTGTTATTTTTTAATTATTTGAAAAGGGGACATGACAAGTCCTCCCCTCCCAAACATTGCTTGTCCTCAAGCAATGGTTGAAAAATAAACCAATCAATCCACCTGGATCCCAAATGTAGTCATGAACTATACTACTACCAATTAACACAGGCTCCTGCAATATCCTCTACAATATGACCAAGAGGAATCCATAATCAAACTGACAATTATAGCTCAACCAAACTCGGAAATCACCACTACCACAATCAAAAACCCATGAGGCACAAACTCTTAGAACATCAGAACCCAAGCAAAGTGGACAAATCAAACTACCAACACAGTAAATACCATCAACGCATCCCACTGGCCTATACAGAATGCACAATCCAACTCTGCAACAATGGTGAATGCTCTCAAATGAAACTGTACCAAGTATGGAGAATCAACACATTGTACAACTCCTGCAGTCAACACAAATTTGCAAATCACCGGCCACTATCTCATAACCATAACTACCATGCACCCCTGATGGTGAAAAGCCATCACAAGATAAATAGCAAGAATTGGAACCCAAACCAAATCTTCTTGCCATCAACTCCTCAACACAAGGATCAAATGCTAATTGATGTACATACCTTGCAATATAATGTTGATAAAAAAAACCAACCTTAGTCAACAACTCACCATGAACAAGTGATACAACCCACTATGACTGATCACCAGCTAAGTCAAGAGATGTCATAGCCAAAGGAGTAGAATCAATAACAACACCCGCTGAAGCATCACTCTGAAACTCCTGCTCTAAGTCATGTATTATCAAGATGTCAACTGTAGAACCTATCTCCATGTAATGCCCATCACAACTCTCATCTTGAGGCATCAAATTGTCCCATAACTGATGATAAGCACTAGGAACCAAAGTACATCTATGTATCATTATCTCATCAACATGGTCATCAAAGGTAAATTGATGAGCATACCTCACAGTGTAATGTCGATAGAATGCACCAATCTCAGTCAGTGGCTCAGACTGTAATCCAGATGAAACTAACTGCAATTGATCATTAACCATGTTGGAACTAACTACTACCTTTGAAGATATCACCAAGGGAGTAGTGTTACTATTAGGAACCATGCCAACTGCCGACTCACCAACATCACACATGATCTTTGATAAATCTCTAGTCTATGTGCCATCAATACTAGAGGCCACCACCATGTCAGGCATACAACAATCTGCTACAACACCCAACTCAACTGAACCTAACTCTAGTGGGAATGAACCTGATATTCCAATGTTAGTATCAAGAATGGATGCATCCCCATCTCCACTGTCTCTGACAATCTCGGCCATGGACATCCTCGGATCACCAAACACCACTGCTTGTGATTGTATAGAATTAGGTGAAGACTGTAGTCGGTCTAACTCCATGGTCACCTTAGCCAAATGAAACTGTGACTCCTTGAAAGCCAACTGTGTACTCTCAAGAATCTCAGAAGTCACCACAAGCTGCTCAGTAAGCTCACTCACCTCATCTTCCTTGGCCAACAATGCATCATATGCTGTATTGCCCCACTTCATAAGATAATCTCTGTCAGCTACCAACTGCATATAATCCTGTCTCAAAATCTGGATAGCCTCCCATAAAGAGTGGAACTCTGTCAAGGAAAGATAACTACCTCCTTGCTCATCACTAGTAGGAGAACCCCATCCATAAACTGCTAACAACTGACAAGCAGCATCAAAATGCTGGCAAGTGATAGCAATGTCTTGGTCACTAACTCTCAACTGATTAGACACATGATGGCACTAGCTTGACTGTCTCCTACAAACCTCCTCTGATGCACTATCTAAAGGAGTATCCTCAAAGTTACTAGTCTCTAGAGTATTACCATCCATATCCTGTGAATCAAATCTAAAACTCATATCAACATACGGAGTATCAAAAACATTAGCATTGCTGTCCAACTCCTCTATACCCAAGGAAACTAAGTTTTCAAAATTGCCCACTACATCCTCCTGGATGTCATCAATGCCAATATGATCCTGGGACTCATCTATACACACTGCCAAATATGAAATATCATCAACACATTCTAGCAAGTATGGTCGACTGGATATATGAACAAAGCCCAACATCGGTGTATAAAAACTAATACCAACATTGGACAAGCTGCTAGCACAAGAAAAGACAACACCGTGCAATCTGCTAATCAAATCCATGATAGCACCCAAACAAACACTGCTACCAAAAAGTGTTAAAGATCTCCTATCAACTAAATCCCAAATGCCAATATAACAATCTTGAGTCCATATCTGTAAACTAGAATCAGCTGGTAACTCAAGAAAAATCCTCACTTGAGTAATATGACCAATATCAACTAACTCCACATACCTATCATGATGAGATAATGAAGTCAAAATACTATCTTCACTCACCTTCAGCTAGCAGGATAAATCATGTGAAGTACTACCTGCCTCAACCTCATGTGATGAAGCATCTAACTATGCCTGGTACTCTTTCTCAGCAAAGTCATAAATGCTCAATGTTTGCTCATCTCTACTAGGAATCTCACCATCTTGCACAACAACATCCTCATAATCATCATCTGAACCCACTACACTGTAGTCACTGCCTGTTGTAACTATACAATCCTGAATACCTGTGGCATCACCCTTTGACAACCTGTAAACAATTGTCTCAATTTGAGTATCAAGTTGACCGTTACTATCAATCTGTGTAATATCCTTTCCCACCACCTCCTGTGGTAGAGTAGAATCTGAGACCTCTACCTAGCTATCAGCTAGTTTCTCAAACTCCTCATGCAAGTTCTTGGGAATTGTGTCATCTGTCCTATGAGAAAATCTGCCAAATAGAAATCCAGTCAACTTATCCACCTTAGCTGGGTCAGATAACATGTCATTCATTATACAGTGGTGCTCAACCAACTGTTTAGACATGTCATGGCTTATTTTCATAATTTTATCTTGAATGTCTAAATAACCATCCTTTCTACTATTTTGACTCTGGCTATCAATTGTCCAAGATCGTTCCCTCTGAGACTCTGTACTATACCTGTCCATTCTGGATAAAGTAGAGTATAACCCCAATAGGATATAACTTCTTCAAACACCAAGAACTAACATGAAAATGATTAGAAGTAGCATGCAACCATAGATTTGGACATGCAACCACCAAATTATGACATGCAAGATCTGGGTAGTTGTCAAAACTGACATGCAAGATCTGGGTAGTTGTCAAAACTGACATGCAAACTTCTACAACCACCAAATTCACCAAGAACTAACATGAAAATGATTAGAAGTAGCATGAAACCATATATTTGGACATGTAACTGATTAGAAGCAACATGCAACCACCAAATTATGACATGCAAGATCTGGGTAGTTGTCAAAACTGACATGCAAGATCTGGGTACTTGTCAAAACTGAAATGCAAACTTCTACAACCACCAAATTCACCAAGAACTAACATGAAAATGATTAGAAGAAGCATGCAACCATAAATTTTGACATGTAGCTGATTAGAAGCAACATGCAATCATAAATTATGACATGCAAGATTTGGGTAGTTCTCAAAACTGAAATGCAAGATCTGGGTAGTTGTCAAAACTGACCTGCAAACTTCTACAAACCCTCAGGCTGGCAAGATCATGGCTTTGACACCACTAAAATGTATCCTTTTCTTATTTGATATGGTATTTCACACCTCTAATCATATTTTCAAAATCAAACAACTGATATCACAAAGATCCACCAATTTCTCAATGAAACCCCAAATCGGGTATGCTGAAAATAGTGCTAAAAGCTTCACAACTTCACAACTTATTAATAAAATTGAAAATGGAAATTTTTATAGAACTTTCAGCAGCATAAAAGCCTCCAAATTGACATTTCCAGATCCGTATAGCCTTTACACAACAGCTCAAAAATGTAGGACAAAAACTATGCTCATTGGGCTCTCGAAATTAACACAAAAAGGCCCGGAAACACCACAAAAACACTAATAAACTATCTCAGAAGTTTAATCACATCCCAATACATGTCTTCAGCTCTATTTTAACAGCTTAAAGTCTGAAATACAGCAGCAACCAAAACTGATATGAAATGCTCAACTGAAAACACCAAACTCATGCAAAAAACACACCCAAAAACCCACAAATCTACACTGTTCAGCACAAAGGCAAACTCTGTATGAGCATGCACATGGAATGGCTTCAAACTCCTGTCCTTAGCCTTCCTGAAAACCTACAAACTCCCATTCTTGGGTCTCCCTGGAAACCTGCAAACTCCCGTTCTTGGGTCTCCTTCTCCACAGGTTTGGCAGCCTCTGAAGAATAACAAAGAATGAGCGAAAATCAAGCTCTCCTCCCCTCAGCCCAAAATGCCTCCAAACCCCTTAAAAGAGGGCATAACTGTAACTCACGTCCAAGAGAGGTTAATGAAACATATTTTAATAATAATTTTCATTTATTAGTCCAACGGTTTCCAAAGATTAACCCCCTTTTTCCGAAACTTCACTTTCTTGGGCCTGCCTGGCTTAGCAAAGATTATTATTTTTTAATTATTTGAAAAGGGGACATGACAAAGACCATTAGTCTATACTAAAAAAATGATGTTTGAGATATAGTTTCTAGACCTAAAGGAAAATTTATTGTTTCATCTAAATGCCTTTTCAAATTTAAGTATGTTGTAGATCGTAGCATTGAAAAACATAAAGCTCATTTTGTGGCTAGAGGATTCTCTCAAAAGGAAGGAATCAACTTTAAAGAAACTTTTGCACTAATTGCCAGGTATACTTCAGTTAGAACTTCAATAGCCATTGCAACGGCTAAATCTTGAAAAATTTATCAAATGGAATGGAATAATTGAGGAAAAAGTATACCTAGAACAACCATAATAATTTGTGACTCATGATGTTTCCTTCTATGTATATTAATTGAAAAGGGCTTTGTGTGGACTCAAACAGGCTCCCCGAGCCTCGTACAAAAGGATTGTTAAATATCTTCTATGTCTTGAATTCACCAAGAATGATGTTGGTCCAAACCTTTACTTTAAAGTAACTAAAGGTGATATATGTTGATTCTAATTCTTTATATTGATGACCTTTTAATTACAGGAGAAGACCATCTCTTTAATCAGTGTATGAAAGAATTGACTTCTAAATTTGACATGAAGGAAATAGGGATTTTTCATTACTTCCTAGGATTGGAAATTCGTTAGAACTATCAAAATATCTTCCTAAATCAAAAGAAGTATACTATCGATATTTTGAAAATATTTAGAATGTGGACTTGTCAACCTATGTCCACACCTATGGAAACCAACTTACACAAGCTAAAGGAAGCAAGTGTTGAATCCATACTAGTTAATCCCACTTTATACAAATAGATAATTGGGTCTCTGATCTATCTTGTGAATACTCGGCCTAATATTTTCGATGATGTGAATGCATTAAGTCAGTTCAAGGCACTATTGGGTATGAACTTAAATACGAGAATGCCATCTTTGAGTTACATGGATTTACTAATTCTAATCTGGAAGAAAGTGTAAAAGACCAAAAGATCACATTAGGATGTTGTTTCTATTTAGGATCAACTATGATCTCATGGATCTATAAGAAACAAGCTTCAATTGCTTAGAGTTTTATGCAAAGTATATTGCAGCAACAATGGGAGCAAGAGACGTAGTATGGCCTTGAGAATTACATTCTATTTTATTTTGTGAACCTCTAAAACCTACCACTATTCACTATGATAACAAAATTTGTATCAAGTTGCCCATGAATATAATATTTTATGATAGATCCAAGCATATAGAAATCCCTTACCACTATGTAAGAGACATGGTGGAAAGAAGAGATATTTAGTTGGAGTTTATTAATACAGGTGATCAAACAACTGGCATTCTCAACAAACCTCTTTCTAAAGTGAAGGTTGATCATTTTAGAAAGAAACTTGGTATGGTTGAAAGGTAAGTTTATGAGATTGAGTCTCAACTTTTTAAATTTGTCTTATTTTATTAAAGATGTTTAAAGTGTAACTTCTTTTGTCAAATGTGTGATTATGACTTATGGGCCTACCCCATGTACATTATTAAAAGGCAACAGTCTTTTATAATGAAATGTTGACTTTAACATTATAAGGTGACAACTTTATAATTATTAGATTACTATCATGATGAATATCATGTGACTTGATATTCATGGAGAAGTTGTGATAGTTAATAGGACATGTTGATAGATATCATGTGACATGATATCTATAGAAGATCAATATGTTCATTTTTATCATGGTGGGTATTATGTGACATAATATCTATGGATATGTCATGATCCCTTATGGTAGATATCATGATACTTGATATCTATGTACACACCATAACTAGAAAGAATGTCATGAGACTTGATTTTCTTAAGTATATCAGTGTCTAGGTGATATCACTTTTCAAATAAGGAGAACTTATATATATGCACTTTGTCTTCCCTAGCTAAGAGGGAGTGTTGAAGCATGTAGCTTTGACCTAACAATGATTGTGATCAAGATCTATGTATACATATGCATATATCTGGAGCTTATTTCAATGTGATCATCCTATCTAAACCATCTTAGTATTCAAGTATCTAGTATATAGAAAATATATTTCTTTTAAATTTAATGATAATTGTGAATTTTATGATTGTTTTTCAATTGATTCTTAAGAGAAAAAAATAAATATATAACAATAACTTATTATAATATAAAGTAGTTACAAATAAAAGTATATTATTAATGGGTAATAATTTTGTCAAGTTGAAAGGTTCTTAATGAGCTTACTATGGAGAATATCTTGTTACCAATGAAGACAAAATAATAGTCCTAGGATGTGATATATTTCATTATTTGACATGTGTGTTTTAATTCTAAATTATGATTTAGATTTTATAATTTTATTTTACAAGATATTGTTAATTTTTTTAATGAAAATTATGTCAATTGATTTTTGATATATGAATTAGTTTTCCACATTAAAATAAAAAATATTTAAAAACATCTTATAATTATATAAAGTAGTTGAAAATAAAAATATATTGTTAATGGGTCTTTATTTTGTTAAGTCAAGTCTTCTTGAGAATCCTAATTATTGTCTTTACAATTTATTAGAACAAGTTAAATTCCTATGATAGACACAAAAAAAACACTATAAAAAGAAATAAAAAATATTGATTAAAATATAAGAATTGCAATGATGATTTAAAAATATTTTTCTTTACCCACAACTTATGATTGAATAATTTGAAATATTCACTTTTTAAAAAGCTAGTACTTTCATAAATAATTAGAATACTAAACGCATAAAAAATTAAAGATTATAGACTAGTTATAATTATAATTTAAAATTTTAAGTAAAGTTTATATAAATACAAAATTATAAAAATAAATCCATTTTTTAGTAAATTATAAATAATTTAAACTTATTGCTAGGTAAAATTAATATAGAAATAAATGATGGAGTAGAATGATGTGAACGAGTTAGTCAAACTTACAAAGTTTTCATTGAAATCTTTTGCCATTGATGTTGTACAATATTAGTTAAGGGTGAGATGGGAATATTAGGTGACAAATTAAATGAGAATGTAAATGAATGCAAGTACTTAACACTTTGATCAATTCCAATTCATGTAACTTGGAGGTCTTGAAATTGGCCATTTCATCTAGCATTGTACAAAATAGAACTATAACAAAATGATGAGGGAATTTGTGCTATTATTTTTTAAATTGACTATAAGAAATTGTAAGGAGAATTACAATGGGGAATAAAATGTAGAGGGAGAAGTAGAAGTCATCACGTTTGTTATGCCCTTTTGTTTCAAAGGTGTGATATGAACATGCCTACCCATCTTGTGCAAATTATATAGATTCTTTATACAAGAAAATTTATCATTCAAAATATGCTCATGG
Source organism: Cupressus sempervirens (assembly GCA_028749045.1). NCBI lineage: Eukaryota > Viridiplantae > Streptophyta > Pinopsida > Cupressales > Cupressaceae > Cupressus > Cupressus sempervirens. The sequence continues at coordinate 691,424,215 of CM053790.1, forward strand.
TTATGCACAACCCTGCTATGAAAGCCTATAGCTACCATTTCCAAATTTATAATCAAATACTGCATGAGCGTTTCTTCATTGACCATCCAATACTTTGAATAATTAATGAAGTAAGTTGACATGGCATTTGAAAAATTGAACCCAAGGAAAACATTTGTATACAATCTTTGTTGACTTTTAGGATTATGCAGGCTTCCATATTTACACTTGTTAGTAGATGATGTTGAGAAATATCACCATTTAATGCTCTCCAAATCTTGTCACGACTTGACCCTTCAGACCCCTATATTCTAGGAGTACCTAGTGACACCTAGAAACATGGACCATTTTTTTACTTGGACTTGATATTACATGACACTATTTTGGATTTTGAACAACTTCTTCTGCTTTTTATGGGATTGGCCTAGGTGGCGCTTGTCTAGAAAACTAATCTTTAAATATAGTATCAGAGCATACTAAGTACACGACAAGGAACTAGCTAATAAAGCAATGCATGTCATTCTTGCCTCTCAATCTATATTGCCCATGATATTGTTTGATAATGATATATGTGTTTATGTTAGATGTAGATTAATCATAATAATCATTTTTTATGCAAATTGAAATATGTATAATTTATGATATTTTAGATCAGATTTCTGAAACTTAAACAATTTTTTATGTATAATACTAAACACAAACTTGTCCTTTCATCAGAAAAGCTTTCACTATAATATCAATTTTTTTTATTTTTTAACATGATAGAATCCAATTTCAATATATCTCAAAAACCAATCAATATGTATAATTTTAAATTTTAATTAATTTTCAATCACTAAGATATGAAAATAAATATCTTGCTATTCTACATCTTTTAAACAATAATCATATAACAAATTCATTGTATCCATTTGTATATAGTTAATAAAATTACAACGAACAAAGCATTTGGACGCCATCTAATATGATAAATTTTAACATTTATTAATTAAATCCAAACTCACACCTATTATCTACAATTGTTAATTTAATTAATAAAGGTAAAAAAACGTTATGTAAGGAACATTTGTTGAACACAAATTTCACTATTCTACATGTATAACGTGTCCATTGAATAGGCTAAATAAACTAGTAATAAAGTTGGCCTACTAAAACCATTACTATTGAGGACGACCCAGGTCCATTGGGACAACAAAGCATTTCATTGGATGGAGCGGTCGAAGTCGCCGCAACTTACGGGGATTTATATGTCGTGAATTAATCGTCTTCTTCACTTGTTATAGTACAACTTATTATCAATTATAATATGCGGAAAGCCTAGTTAAAACAAGTAAATGGGTCAAAGTCGACTCAGTACGATGAAAGATAATCAGAAGATTAATTTGGATTACAAAAGTCAGTATAAGGTTATACTTACATTGGTAGCTCCCCACATCTACATTTAACTTGAAGTTTCATGGTTTAGGAGTAGATATTTTGTTTACATGTCAGGGATTCGAAGCTTCTGGTCATGAAAGCTTTCAAACCACACGAAATGTATCGAGTGTAAAACAAGAAAACGTCAAGGAAAATGTCATATTCAAACCATGCCACAAGTTTTGGTTAAAATCTAGAATTGTAAGTTGGACGAATTCTCAAAGACCGTTTTTTCCAAACTATGACAAGAATTTTGACGAAGGTCTAATATGTGATGGAGGGCCGGTTTGTAGACTCGCCAAGCTCCTTGTAAAAATGCCCCACTTATCCCCCTCTATCGCCAATCACTCTGCAAAGAACCCACAATATGGAGATCCAGATGTTACTTCTCCTAATCGCATCGATTTCAATTCTGTGCTTTTCAATCCATGGAGGAAAGTTCTCTGAGCAATTTTAACAGTAGTCATCTGATTAGATATTTGTACCATAGAATCAATCAACGCTAGAAGCGCTGAGACGTCATATTTAATTTCATGAATATAATTAAAGTTTTTGTTTTCTACTTGTTGGGTCCAAATCTAATTTCGCGGTGGGTAATGGCAATTAATCTGACTAGTTTCGAATTGATCTGGGTCGACCCATATGTTGATTTGTGTCTCTGCAGATGCTCAAGAACAGATGATTGGAGTTTGCAATGGGAAGATGGGGTCGCATTTGCCGTCGGAAGAGGAAGTGTTGACTTTGTTGAAAGCGAACAACATTGGGAAATACAGGATCTTCAATAAAGAGCCGAGCGTACTGGAGGCCTTTAAGAATTCTGGGATCGAGTTAACCATGGGAATCGCGAACGATGACTTGGAGAAGATGTCCTCCGACCAGGAGCTCCGACCAGGAGGAGGCAAATAAGTGGTGAATGAGTACATTATTGCATATTATCCAGCTACCAATATCAAATACATTGCGGTGGGAAATGAGGTGTTGGGAAAGACTGACAAAGGCCAGTACTTGGTCGCCGCGATGAACAACATCCAGAGCGCCCTGGGCAATGAGAATCTGCAGGGCAAAATAAAGGTGTCGACGACACATGCTCTCACAGACATAATCGGGGAATTCGCGCCTCTGCATCCGTCAAAGGGGAGTTTCAGTGAGAAGGTGAAGAGTAACATGAGCTCCGTTTTGCAATTCCTTTCGAAGAATGAGTTTCCCTTCATGGCAGCTGTGTTCCCGTATTACACCTACGACAGCAACAGAGACTCGTACAACTTGGACCATGCTCTGTTGAAACCCTCGGCTCCAGCTATCAAGGACGGAGATCTGCTCTACACTAATTTGTTTGACATCATGGTGGACACCATCTATTATGCCATGAAAGACATGGGATATTCCAGCATTTCTATTGTGGTTACTGCAACCGGGTGGCCCTCTTTTGGCACAGATATAAAGGCCTCCATTGCTACGGTTGAGAGTGCCCGGACATACAACAACAATCAACAATCTGATCAAACATGTGCTGTCCAACGAAGGGACGCCGATGAGGCCAGGAAAGAGCATCGAAACATTCATCTACGCTCTTTTCAACGAGGACCTGAAGACGGGAGAGTACGAGACTGCCAAGAACTGGGGCCTCTTCTACCCCAACAAGACAGCCGTGTATCCTCTCCTCTTTCCTTCCGCATTTTCTAAAACGGTAACCGTACTCTTATATTTTACAATACAAGACTAGCCTACCCAGTTTATATATACCATCTCGACTGTTCACTGGCAAGCAATTATATGCAGGCCTGATAGATTTTGATTGGTTTTATCATCACAATAGCAATTGGTCATAGTGATCATATTGAATAAGAATGTAAAACATACCATCTTTTAATGCATTATCTACGCGTGATAACAGATTAATGGGTTAAACTCTCCAATAGATATGCTGGCAGATGCGTAGTTAGGCTTGTTTGTATATTTTGGAATAACTTTATGCAGTTTAGTAGATATTCTATTAGTTATGTTTAGACGAGACTTTTCACTAATAGTTTTGGTTTTTTTACTAGTGGTTGCGTGAATATGTATCCTCTAATCTGGGTTGGTTTTGGAACACTATTTTTTGACCTTATGGACAGAGTGTGATGCTGGTAGTTTTTTGTTGTAAATGTGTTGTTAATGACTTAACCATGGTTATGTGCTGAGGGTTAGCCCCCTTGTTTTGACCGCTATTAATACCAAAAACAGAATAATAGATTCCATGTTTTAGCCTTTTTCTTCTGATTTGGTTTCTAAATGTTGAATTTCAAAGACCATAAATTTACCCCAAAGGTGCAAACATTGAGCATCGTTGTGCAAGTGAAAATATTGAGTGCTAATTTATCATTAATTCTGTATGAGATAATGGCATTAGCCACCATCTTTTAAAATAAAAGAAAAACAAATAATATATATTGCACATCAAAGAACTTTAAATTTGAAAGAAAATGAGAAATAAGGTAAAGACCTCTTGAGATTATAGTAGATTCAACTAAAGTATCTATTAGTTCATGTTAAGAACTATTGCGGAGGCTACAATGTTTAAACAATAATTAATCTTTCTTCCTTTTAGCTAATCAAATTGCTAGCTTTTGCATAAATCTCTTTTCTATATCTTTTATGTTCAATTTACATATTTCTTAAGTAAAATATTGATATGTACATTATTTTGGTTATTTTTGGCTGAGGCCTTCGTAGATAGCAAGGCAAGAGAACACATGACCTGTCAGTACTGGTCAATGTAGGATACTATATATGGTTAGCAACTCAAGGCTAAATTGGTGGGGGAAATGAGTCTGGTTGTAGGTTTCAAGATAGAAATATCTCCTAGGTAGTTAAGCTAGTGGCCTCAATTCTTTCAAAAAAATTGTCCCCCTTGGTAGCTTTCAAAATTATCAACACGTGTAAAGATGTCAATTAGCCATGGAGTTTCACTATGCATAGAATACTTCTGGAGTAATTTATGATAGCCAAGTAATCTTCATTGAATTTCCAGCAAGGTAAGTAGTGTATTTGTTGTTGTAAATGGGCTAAGGACGGTAATTGAAGTCAACTAAAACACCCGTTTGGGCTCAAAAGGTAAAAATGGCCTCTGATTTTTTGTGTTTGCATGAAAAAAGGCAACCATGATCACAAATAAAATTGCACACATATTGATGGTCATTGTGATCTAATCCGGGTGTAATGCGTAAGGCCATGGTAATGGTTCCCACTTTTTAGCCAAGTTTGGCACTAATGTGGATATGTTTAACAAAAACTTGATTTTCAAATGCATATTGCTACAAAAACATAAAGAATTTGATGATGATGTAAAGTAGTGACTTTTAGAATTTTCTATCTAGTTTCTAAATATATTTTTAAATTATTTTTAAAAATTCAGTTGGATTCCAATTTTCCATCTCCTTTGAGAAGTGGTTTATATGAAAATCATCATTTTCAAAGAGTAAAGAGTCGTTTGATCAAGATAACTTTTTTTAAAAAAATGATAATGACAAAATTCTTTCAAGATAAGAATAGTAACATCAATATCTAACAAGTTTAATTGGTTTGATTGAGTTTCATTAAAAAAATATAGATTTTATTTAGTGGAAAAGTGATGCTAACAATAATTTAGACATAGCTTGTTTTTATCAATATAATTTGAGTTGTATTTATCAAAGTGAATTTTTTCTTGATTTTCTACAAAGGTAACACATATACCTTTGATGGACATATTTTTTAAAAATTTCATTTTCTCATTACCTATTTTTCCCAAGCTTCAAATCCAGATTTGTAAAATGGCTAGACAACCTATATTTAATAAAACTAAAAATTAAACATCATCATAAAGACAATATTTACTAAAAATATAGTCATTGGTAAGATTATTCAGAGTAAAATAGTTTTTCATATTTAGTTTTAGAATATGGACCTATTTAGCACTTAATTAAGCCCTCAAAGTAAAAATTTTGAGAGGAAAATTTTAGTAAGTTTGTAAAATTTTCAATTTTAGGACCTTCAAATGAAGAGGGCTTCGAATGAAGCCCTTGGAGAGGCTTCAAATGAAGGGGCTTCATTTGAATCCCCCTAAGGGGTTATTTGGTTAGTCCCAAGGGGATTCGAATGAATCCCCCTAGCCCACTTTTTGGCCACCTGGTGACCTTTAGCGGTTCAAACAAAGCACCCTGGCCTAATTTTCAGCCACCTATTAGCCCTAAAGGGGTTCAAATGAATTCCCCTAGCCCACTTTTCAGCCACCTATTAGCCCTAGGGGTTTTTCTCAAAGACCTAAGGCTTCATTCAAAGCCCCTATGGTAGTTGGCACAAGGGGCTTTGAACAAAGTCCCTAGGGCCACAACTTTGAATGAAGCCCTAAGGTGGTTTCATTTGAAGCCCCTACAAGACAATTTTCTCACTTTTCATACAATTTCTTCATGATGAAAAGTGGGAACCATTATTGTGGCTTGCATAGGTGTTGAATATTGCTAGCATGGTTGATAATGTTAGCATGAGCACTACAATGGGGCTGAGCATGTTGTAGTCATTTGCTGGGATTTTGATCTAGACATGGAAGTTATTGGGAATTGATGTTGTGACTCACAGTTCCAACATTAATGCACAAAATTCATGCACCAATTTGAATGTCCATTGTTGAAGTTTAATTTTGCATGTGCATGATTAACAAGAGTTCCTCATAGTCAACCATCCATCCATTTATGTTGCTAAGTTTGCGTAATATTTGCAACATGTAATTATATTATAACTCCAACATCTTCCCATTTAGATTGGATTTCAATACTAAAAAATTTAAACTTAGGTTTCCATGGTTTCTAGTTTTTAAATATTGACATTTAATAACTAGTTATTCATATAGTATGTAAACTATTGTTACAAGTAGTGAATTGTAGCTTCACTTCATGGTAGCTTTTACATTTCTACATTTTATATTTTAAATTGTAATTTCATAGAAGTTGAGTTGATGCAATAAAGAAATAAATATTTTTTGCTCCAAAATAGTACTTCCTTTGTTCATTTACAGAGTTTTTTTATTATGTTATTTCTATATTATTTTTATTGTTAAATCTATTTTCCAACTATTGTTTTAGATTCATCAAATGGTATCAGAGCTATAAGGAAAGGTCTAGGCATGATTGTTTGATGATGGAAAATCTTGGAGAATCAAAGCCGTAAGGAAATATCTGGGCATGATTGTTCGATGAAGGAAAATCTTGGAGAATGAAAGTTTGTAGCAAGGGAAGAGATAGTAGAACTACAAATATAATAGATCATTGATGATATATGCATGGAAGATTTTTGGAGTGAAAATATGAAGAGGGTACACTAAAGGAGATGTACTTCATGAAATCCAAGAATAGTGTCCACTAGCACTAGTAATGTAAGATTTTCTATTTGTTTCAATGGGGAAGCAAGGAAATAAAGTAAAGAAAGAGAATTAATTTTATTTTTTTTGAGAAAGATTGTTCAAGAGATGAATTGATAAAATTAGGGAAGTATAATTCTTAATTATTAGAAGATTTTAAAATTTTTGGAAAGGAGAGATAAAGGTATTTGTGTAAAATAGAAAGTCTTGAGAAAGAATTAGAGAAATTTAGCAAGGGAAATGATGAGTTCAAAGAAAAATCAATCTTGTTTGATGAAGGAAAAAAAACAGAATGTTGATTTAGGTAAGAAGGTAAAGATTTTGGAAAAAGATATTGAGATCTTGAAATCAAAGCCATCAGTTTGTGAAGTTTCTTGTAGCACAAAAGATTTAGCTTCTTATCATGCTTTGTTAGGTAAAGATGAAGGTAAGAAAATATTTGTAGGTATAGATGGAAATTGTTAAGATGATAACAATGAATATTTTAAAAATAATATTGGTATGAAGATTATGAAGAAAATGGGTTTTAAAGAAAGTGGATTAGGAACATGGGCAAGGCATGATGAAGCCTATCTAGGCTATTTAAAGGCTGAAATTTGAAGGCCTTGGATTTGGTAAGAGAGATACAATTGATGTTGAAATTATGCAAAGTTTAGATAAATCAGTTGAAAGAGCTCACTGTTCTCATTGTCATAGGGAAGAATGTGTAGCAGATAAATATTGAGATCTTCACCATTGTAAAATTTGTGTATTGAGGACTCATAGTCAAAAGAATTTTTGGAATAGAAATATGATGGAAATCTACAAAAATCTGTATGTAGATTGATTATGGATGGACCAATGGATCCTTTTCATAGAAGGTGACAAAGATGTTGACAAGTTTCTACAAACCTAGAGATTTGCATGTCAAAAGTGACAATTGTGGATCAAGGTTTAGAAGTTTGAGTGAAGTAGTTGATGACTACACATTTTTATTGACATATAGAAGTGTCAAGAATCTTCTCTATAGTAGAGAAAGAAGGGGAAGGTTGAGCCTTTCATCTCTTTGTTAGAGAGAAATTAGTAAAGAAATAATTGACTTCTAATAGAAGTACTATGTGAGTCTATTAGACTCTAGTGATGAGGAGTTGCACTATAAGGTACATGGATCAAGTTGAGTCATGTTAGATAAATTTTTGAATCTTGGCATCAAAGGGGAGTATGTTGGGAACTGATGTTGTGACTCATAATTTGAGCATTAATGAACAAAATTCATGCACCAATTCCATCATCCATCATTGAAGTTTAATTTTGTATGTTCTTCATAGTCAACCATCTGTTCATTTAAGTTGGTAAGTTTGTGTAATAATATAAAACGTGCAATTATTTTGTAACTACACCATCTTCTCCATTTAAATTGGATTTCAATAGTAAACAATTCACACTTATGGTTTCATGGTAGTTTTTAAATATCAACCTTTAATAAGAAACTCTGTTTGAATATAGTATGTAAATTATTGTTACAAGCCATGAACTGTAGCTTCATTTCATGGTAGGTTTTGTATTTCTACATTTTATATTATAAACTATTGTAATTTAACAAAAGTTGAGCTACTGCAATAATGAAATAAAGATTTTATGTTGCAAAATAGAGCTTCATATGTTCATTAACTGAGTTTGTGTATTCTATTATTTCTATAATGTTTTTATCGATTAGTCTCTTTTTTGGCTATTTTTCTAGATTCATCAAAAGTATATTGGGTGGTGGTTTAGAAGTGTGGTGAAGTAGGAGGTTCATGTTCTTGTCACTACCACTTTGTCAATTGATCACTCAAGGACAATGTTCACCACTACGATAAATGTTATGAAATCTCCCAATTATACTCTTAGATATGAAAAGGATCCACATGCATAGATAATTTGAGGTGTATTTTATATTGAGATGCTATGAAAGGATGGAATTGATTGATTTCTTTTTGGATAATTTATTAGTCTTCATTGTAGGGTTTTATGAATCTCTCGGTTTCACTCTTAGACATTCAAACAATTCACCTAAATAGAGAATTTGAGGTCTACACATATGATTGAGAAGCTATGTTCAATGTTGTAATTTATTGAATTTATTTTTTGGATGATTTGATATTTTGTTGTAGGGCTTTAAAATCTCTAAATTCTACTATTATATATGCAAAGAATCCACCTGCACTCGCATTTTGAGGTCAATATAAGATTGTCAGGTTGTGGGAGGATATAATAGATGGATATTTTTTCATGTTTTGTTATTTTTTTGATAGGGTTTGAAAATCTCCCAATTTCACTCTTAGATGTTCAAATGATCTGCTGACACATAAACTTTGAGGCCTGTAACATTAGATTGAGAAGCTACTTGGAATTTCATTATAATTTCTATATGATTCTAAAAATTGGACTATTAGCCATACATGAGATCGATTTGGGAGAAATTTTATGGGTGCTTGAAGATGAATCCTTTCATGGGGATTCCTTATTATAGGGTGCAAGTGTCTGAAATTTTTGTTTGTTTAGATATTTTCTACATTTTTTGCTTTGGTGTTAAAAATTGGCAAAGAGTGTGAAATTGTAAAGAATTTATGCAAATGATATGGTTGCACACAAAATTACAAGTCTATAGCACCAAACTCATTTGGCATATGGAACGACAATTTAGTATGCAAGCTACATTAGTTATATCCTACTACTCAATTCAATATGTATCAAAATCAAGTTTATCTACATATTTTCTAAATTGTTATCATTTGATTCACAAAATTTTGGTGTGAAAGAGGAGTTAAATGCAAAAAAATAGATGAGGCAACATTGGCAACCAAAAAAGAAAAATAATAGGAATTTTTACTGGAAAATCAACATTGCATTTGCTTTCCCATAAATCAAGACGTGCACAAAATATTATGGGTGGAGGCACTAGAGATGTTATGGGCAACTACAATCATTACAAGATGGTATCTCTTTTAACTAGTTGGGATGGCAAAACTAACAACCCTAATTTTTATCGATATAACGATAAAGTTTAAATGTTTAAATAGATTTGATATGAAATAATTATCTTTTTATTATACAAACTAGAATAGATTTATATTAAAAATTAAAAAAATGTGATTATTCTTCTATTTAGTGAGAATTTGATCTAAGATTATATGTGAACATGTTAATATAATTGACAATATTGAAATCCAATTTCTTGTCTTAACTTTTAGAGATATACTTTCCACTTTTAGGGATTTTTCCACACATAGTGTTTGGCCCCAATCTTTGGAAGATAATGTTGGAAACTATAATTAGAAAAATTATCATGTTGTCATTGATGTGAAACCTTATTGGTATGACAGTTTGATATCCAATTTGAGTGCCATATCTATATGCTTGATGAAGAAGATTTGAGAAGCTGGTCATAACAAAAGCACCTAGAGGAAAGGTTGAGTTATGAGAAGAAACTACAATGGGCACTTGATTAATTAGACCTTGGCAAGATAAAGAGGTCATTTGATCATGCTACAAGTGAAGAAGACAATTATCCTAAAGCTTTCAAGAAGTGATCAAAGATTGACCAAATACATAGGCTTGACCGAGCCACATAATAGAAGATTAAGGAACTTGAAGTTTGTGTTGAGTGATGCTAGTGTTGACTGACCACAATATATGTTGAGCAGAAGTAGTGTTGATTGAGCATCAAGTATTGATTGAGTAACAATATATGTCACAAATAGAATGTTGGTAGTGATCGAGTAATCAAGTGATGACTGAACATCAGAACATACTGTTAGCTGAGGGACACTATTTTGATAGTTTATGGGGAAATCCTAATTTCCAGTTGATAGAGTTGATTTCTTGGAATATGTAAAGTGCATGGAAGATAAGGATGGATGACCTGGAACATTTAAATCAAGGAAAATCATGTTGGCATGTTTAAGCAATTAAAGATTAGAAGTACCTATTTAAGGAGGTACATGCACTAACCTTGCAAGCTTGGAGCAGTTGTTGATGCTATTGATTGGTGAACTTAAGAAAGAGGCTAAAAAGAGTTTAGAAGAGGTGAAAAGTGATTTCTTAAAGGGTTACCAAGAGGATTAGAGACTGAGATGACAATGAAGGCTAGTAAGTGGATCGACATGTGAGCTGGACTTTGATCTATATTTGCAAAGTGAGTTGTATTTGCATGATCAAAACCTGCTATTATTTTCTAACTATTGTATCAGTGTTGAAATCATTTAATCAAGGTTAAACTTTTTGGAAATATTTCTAGGCATAAAAACATATAGTTTGTTATTTTATTGTGCAGTCAGAGACAAAAAATTATCTAATTATTAGACAGTTTGCAGTAGCATAGAGATAGTTTGGGTATGTATAAAGGATATAGTTTGATTTACCTCATGTGTAGTTGAGCACTGATAGTCAAAAATGTCATGATGACATATGTCATTGCATAGTTTTGTATCAATAGTACATTAGTTATAGAGAAATTACTAGTACAGGTAATTAATAGAGCAAAACAATGCATGATAATAAAATGAATTTTATGGCTTAAGGAATTATATTGGTAAGAAGATAATTACTCAACTATGATGGGATGACATCCTAGATGTTAACCCTAATTTAACGTTATAACTAGCCAAGTGTGTGGAAACATCAAGGTTGACTACTTAAAGTTCTCATAATTTACAAGGTATATGTAAAGATCATTCCTACACAAATAATGAGAAGTGAATATGTAATGCGAATTAATGTTAAGAAAGTATTTGTGATATGTTAGCCTTGTGTAATGTGAAATCTGATGTATGATTAGATGAATTGTGAAGCACAACACTGAGATAGAATTGTATGTATAGCTACTCTTGTGAAGAAGCTTAATTATATATTGCATGTTAAGGTAGTGGACTTTACTTGCATACATTGTATTTATTCTACCAACTCCTAATACGGTCGAAGCAACTCCTAACATGATTGAGGATTTTAACATGGCCTAGTCCTCTAACAAGGATTGAAGAAAAAGACAACTTGAAAGATAGGTATGAAGATGCAAAAGATTACATTGGTGTAGTGCCCACCCATAGTTTTTTTTTCTATTATATTTTTTTAACTCTTTTTATGCCTATTTCATGGATGTGTTAGTTTCAAGGATATTATTTAATAGCTTGGGCTAGAGATATATCAATGATGATTACTTAGTTGACTATATTGCATGTGATGTTTAATGACTATGGTTACTGGTGCATTAATGATGCTTTAATGATTCATAGTTAATAAATGTAAATTCTTTCATAGCAATGTCAGATGATTCTTTAATGATGACTACTTCATATTTTTAATGATGCATTATTTTATCTAAGCATTTGATGTTTGACTTATAATTATTATGGTACTTACCCCATACTTGTATGTGTATGGTGCCTATGTTTTTTTATCTTTCTATTTGTCATGTTTGATGTGGTTAAGAGAGAGAGTCATAGTCACCTATTCGTTAGGATCTACACGATGTATCACTCCCTGTCATTGCTTGTTTAGTTTAGATATATTTATACACATGTACATGCTCATCTTTTATGTAGAATATAGGTACTAGGCATCGACTTCCTTGAATTGTCAAGATGAGCATGCCCTATCCCAATAACTCAATGGTAAGAATGGGGAGATAATGTTTAGGTCCAATCCTAGCCATAGCCTAAATACTTGTCTTGCAAGAAGGACTCGTAACTACATTTCAACCTTTTTTAAAACTTGTGTTTATCTTTGTTAGTGTTGTTTTATTTTGAGCTTTGGTTTGTTTTGGTAATGTTGCTTTTATGTGGATTTTGCTATGTGATTTATTTGGTAAATGATTTAAGTATAATATTTTCGTTAATCATATAACATTGAGAATTATTAAATATTATTTGATTAAAAAACATATTATAATATGAGAATATTTAATTAATTTTTTAAAAAAATGTTCTTTTATTTAAAAGTCTAAATTTAGAAAATTGGTTAAATCGAAATTAGAATATGATGATATTTAATTAATTATTAAATAATTAAATATGTACTTGAGTTTAAAAGATTTAATTTAAAATTTTGATTTAAGAAGTTGGACAAAAAGAGAATTAAAATATTAAAATATTACAAATTTAATATTTCTTTACTATAATTATTTATTTCATAATAATTAAATTAGAGTTGCATTTAAACAATGAGCTTTGATTATTATTATTAATTTAAATAATAAACTATGCTTTAATTAGTGCTTGTACTAATTAATAAACTAAAGGAAAATAAAATATAAAAGAATGAAATTTAAAGATAAAGTTATAGTTCTAATTGTGGCATAGATATATTGATTTCATTTAATGATAGTTATTAAGAGTTTTATTTTAATAATAAACTTCAAATAATGTTATTAATTAAATTAATAAATATATTATTAAAAACATTTCGAAAATTAATTAAAGAGAGAAAGCTAATTATTTAAATTAAGACATTTTGTAATTAAATATCTAAAAGAGTTGTGCATGAAAAGGTAAAAGATAATAAAGTAATAAATAGTAACTAATCAATGAGTTTCATCTTGTGATTGCACAATCAGAGCCCCAATTTAGGGGAGAACTCTTTATTAGAGATCTAGAGCTTATTTTGCAATTACACAAGTTTTGGAGAGAAAATTTTAGAATTGGATCAAAAGAATTGTTGAGAGCATCGAAGGATTTGGATTTGCATGCATTCATAGATTGTCTCAGATTTTAGCTATGGTTTTGAGGTAGGGTTTGAAAACTTATTATAGAATTTTATTGAAAGATCTATCTAGTTCATGTCTTCCTAAGCATTTGCATATTGCTTATCAATTTATTGTAGTTATTATTGAATAAAGAATTATGTTGTAGATTATGAAAAAAAAAAACTTATTAATCAAGAAAACTTGACTGAGGAAAATTATAGGAAAACTATAAAAAATTATTGTGATTGTATTCTTATAACCCCCTTTCTAGTATAATGAAAATTTTAATTATTGAAAATTGGAAGAAAATAATAAGTTGAACACTCAAGGTTTCAACAATAAATTTGTTATTAGAACTATGTGATTATCATAAATTTAGTAGAACTATGTGATTATCTAAATATAGATGAATATTATTCTTATATCTAAAATAATTTAATTGCAATATTTATTTGAAAAGCATAAGATTAATTGAGAGGAAAACATGTTGTAAGTAAATGTATACATGCATGTGAAAATAAATATACTAAAAATAGAAACTAAGTATAGTATGGTTACATGCATGCGAAAACAAATATGCTAAAAATAGAAAGCTAAGTATAGTATGGTTACATGCATGTGAAAATAAATATGCTAAAAATAGAAAGCTAAGTATAGTAGGGTTGCATGTGAAAATAAATATGCTAAAGCTAAGTATAATATGGTTACATGCATGTGAAAAAAAATATGCTAAAAATAGAAAGCTAAGTATAGTATGGTTACATACATGTGAAAACAAATATGCTAAAAAAATAAAGCTAAGTATAGTAGGGTTGCATGTGAAAATATATATGCTAAAAATAGAAAATCAAGTATAGTATGGCTGCATGATTTGAGAGATCAAAGACATGCAAAAATGCTAATTGCATGTGTACTTTTAGTTTAGTATAATATAATTTTTAGATTTATTTATTTAAAAAAATTAATTAGTTAATTAAAAAATAAAATTTTTAAATTATTTATTAATTTTTAAAAAAATTAAATAAATATTATTTATTTAGTTAAAGTGAATGTTAGTAATATTAGTGATTCTTTAAGTCTAATTAAACTCTTAGTTGCATATAAATAATTTAATATTTATTAATGCAAGAGGGAAGTTAATAAATAAATATTTATAACCTTATTATATTTTAAGAGAAGTTCTGGTAGAGTTCACTTTGTAATCATTTGGTTAATAACTATTTGACTTTATGAGAGAAATTATAAATAATTAAGTTAAATTAATATTTTTATCTCTAGTTGCATTATGAATTAAAGGAAAAGTAAATATTAATATTAGACTTAAATAGAAGTCATATTTGTAGAACTAGAATCAGTATGCAAAGAACATTAACAAATAAAGTAAACATTCACAAACCAAAAACTAAATTCACATATATGCTTAGACAAAGGAAGAAAACAAGAAGGGCAAACCTCACAAGAAAAAGCACTCCATGCTTTCTTGATTCTGTAGATGTGTCCTTTTGCTGTGGATGTATGCTCAAGATGCTCAAAAGCTGCTTCAATGGAGATGGGTAATGGCAAATTGGTAGCTTTGTGAGCTCTCAATTTGGCATTATAAGGGTATGGTTGATGGCTTTGGTTCTCAAAATAGCATGGTAACTTTAGCTCAAAGATTGTTGATGAAATGGCTTGTGATGGGATTCAATTTATAGGCTAAGGGGTAGAGGGATGGAGGGCTTAGATGCAAGGATGGATGAAGGCTTAAGGAGGGCTAGGATGCACTCAAAGGAGAGCACATGGATTGTGCTTGTTTAGCACCAATGGGAAGGTGACACTTGTCACAAGGAGGATGAGTGTGAGAGGGTAGGGTAAAGGGTTGGTTAAAGGCATGATGAATGGGGTTGAGTATGTAAGAGGGATGTAAGAGGAATGAGTGTGGAAGAGGGAAGAGTGTGTAAGATGGATGTAAGAGTCATGAGTGGGCTTGTAAGAGTCTTTTATGTTTTGTAAGAGCACTCATGACTTAGTGGTTGGGTTTTTTGAGGGGAGACTTTGGTTTGGATTAGGAAAGTCTTAAACTTGTTTAAGGAATGTGACAACATTAGGGGGTGGATTAGGTTTGGGTTTAGGATTATATTAGGGATGTTAGAGATGTGCAAGTGGATGGCATTAATGAAGGTGGGTGAGTTAGTGGCTAAGCTTGGTTAGTATGGGTGGATGGGGTGGATTAGGCTAAATGGAGGTTTAGAGATAGTTTAGGCGTATTTGAATTTGAGGATTTCATTTATCAAATAGATTTATTTAATAAATGGGGATTTTTGGAATTAGATAGGAGAAAAGGATTTAATTGATAAATAATAGATTATTTGATTTATCAATTAGGACTATAGATGATTAATTAAATTAATCAACTAGGGGATGACAAAGGATTAATTAAATAGAAATTTAATTAATAATGCCTTTTTAGATAACTAAATAGGATTACTGAAATAGTGTAATCAAATTTAGGTGTCTACATTTTGCCCCTCTTTGACATAGTGTTGAGACAACACTATTTCAAAGAAGTTCGAATGAAGACGACACGAAGAAGATGTTTTAGCAACAAGGTTGCCCCAGTCTCGGATAAGAAGAGGAGAGACTAGACTTAGATGATGCCCCCTCAAGAAGGCGGCGGGGAGAGAAATGAGGCTCGATGACTTCTTGAAAAGTACAAGAAATTGAGACGAGCTGAGACGCAGGTTGGCGAAGAGAAGGGGGTGAATTAGCTCAAACTCTCACTACGGGAGAATGATAAAGGGAAATCAAAGGCACAACAGTAAAGCAAGCTTAAGACTTTCCAGGATTGTGGGGGGGGGGGGAGATGGAGGAGCGGAGCGCTATAAAAGGAATCCATGGTAGGGAGATGGATGATAGAATGATAAAGCTGATGCAACAGGATTTCAAAGAGTCAGACTAGCGGAAGATGGGTTTCGGAGATCCCTAGGACTAGGATTGTGGATCTTGAAAGATGAGGCTTGGTGGATTGATTTGATTGGTGGATCCCTAAGACTAGGATTGTGAATCCCTAAAGCTAAGCGTGAGGAGTGATTCAAAGAGATACTGATGCATAAGCTGGGGTAGGAGCGACAGATGTAGGATATGGATGGGGGATAATGGAGATGAAGGGAATCCATTGAAGCTTTTTGAGCGGGGGGATACTTCAAAGAGAAGTACCACATGTAGTTGAGCACTAGATTTGCTATAGGACTGTTGGTTAATTGCCAAGGTTACCAAAAACATCAAGGCCTTTTCACCAACCGTCCAGAGGACTGACGAACTGACTCGAAACAAACACGCAAGGATTGCCCTAGTATCACACATGAATCCCAGAGGAAGTAGCGTGGAAATGACACTAGGTAACCCACAAGCAGAAAAAGAAAATAAGTAAAAGACCTGATCAAGACCTTACGCTCTAATTGCCCCATTCGCAGCATACCATGATATGGAAGATCGTGGCAACCTTGAGGAGGGAAAAAGGAGATTGCTTGGAAAAGATATTTCAAGACCCAAAAGGGAAGATCCCAAACCAAAAGAAAGCGAAAATCCAAAAGAGAACTGTTTGCCAACGAGATGGGTAGGACGAAGTACTAACGGACCAAGATTAGACATGAGGAAAGCTATATCCTGCAAGGACCTATCGGAGGGCATCTAAGCTGATGGATTGGGATGAGTAATGCATCTGGCAAGCTGAACTAAGAAGGATAACACTTTGGTGACATGAGATCTAGCAAAAGGATGCATTGGAATAGCTAACCAAGCTATGCGATGTGTGCAAGATGTTGATCAAGGACAAACTGACATGAACGCTAGATAGATACAATGATACTAAGCTAAAGAGGATATACAAGCTGACAGACCAAGATATGTTACAAATGTACAAGTTTGTTCATGTTTTGTTTTTTTTGTGAGATGGAAATTTTTGTGAAGGATGGGATGTCTATAATAGTTGATAGGTGGATAGGTAGATGGTTTGTGAAAAGCTTAAGGAAAATGGGATTCTGTGTGTGCATGTGATAGGATATAGGCTAGGATACAAGATTATTTACAAGCTAGAATATGGTACAAGCTTTGGACAAGATTCAGATATATACAAGGTATGGTACAAGATTTACAAGGTATAATACAAGCTTTGGTACAAGATTTACAAGTTGTACAGGAGGTATTGACAAGCTCCATCAGATTTTGGATATTGGATTGGAACACCAAGGGAACAAGCAGGTGTTTTATGGGATGGTGGGTGGATGGATGAGGGATAGGATAGTGATAGATAATGGATTAGTCTTTAGCACACAAGGCACCTGAATTACCAAGTTTTCACCAAGGTACCTATCCAAGGCACTTGAATTGCCAAGTTTTCACCATTGGACGCTTATTTCTCTTCACTATTTTTTTTTGTATTTTTCAAAAGCTGGGTATACCAAGGATCTTCAAGCATAGAACTTCTTGAGATGAATGATGTTAGTGGGATCATTCAAGAGTTCTCCTTCTGGTGTAGATAATTGATAGGCTCCGGAGCCAAAGGAGGTAGTAACCACATAGGAACCAAGCCATGTAGGTTCAAACTTGCCTTTCTTTTCTCTATCTGCTTGGACTTTCATATTTTCTTTGAGGACCATGTCACCTGGCTAAAAGTGTCGTGGGAGCACCTTCTTGTTGAAATTCCTTTTGAGACGAGTTTGATAGACTATGAGATGGTCATAGGCTTGTTGTCTCTTCTCGGCTAAGAGATCTAGCTGGGTGAGTCGAGCTACTCTGTATTCTTAATCTAAGATTTGCCCTCGCAAAGATATGCGTAGTGAGGGAAGTTCAACTTCTATAGGTAATACCGCTTCGGCACCATAGACTAGGGAGTATGGAGTTTTGCCTATGGATGTACGGAAGGAAGTTCGATAGGCCCATAGAGCCGAATTTATTTGAAGGTGCCAATCATAGCCGAAATCATTGACAACTTTCTTTAGGATTTTGAGGAGGGTTTTATTAGTTGCCTCTGCCTGGCCGTTACCTTGTGGGAAATATGGGCTAGAAAATCAGTGATGGATGCGGAAAGAAGTGCATAATTCTTCCATGTTCAGATTTTCAAAGTTACCTCCGTGGTCAGTGAAGATGGTGGATGGGATGCCGAAGCGACAAACAATGTGGTACAAGATGAACTTGGAGACTTGAACTCCTGTAGCTAAGACTAGGGGGACTACTTCCACCCACTTAGTGAAATAGTCTGTAGCTGTTATTATCCATTTATGTCCATCAAATGAGAGAGGTGTGATAGTTCCAACTAGATCAAGGCCCCAACAAGCAAAAGGCCAAGGTGGTGCAATAGGCTGTAGATCCTGTGCTGGAGCGTGCACAAGATTTGTATGCTGCTGACATGGGAGGCACTTTTTGACAAAGTCACAAGAGTCTTCTTCAATGGTAGGCCAATAGTAGCCTGCTCTAAGGATTTGTCGTGCTAGGACAATACCACTCGTGTGGGCACCGCAAAGTCCAGAATGTACTTCTTTTAATGCCATCGCGGCCTCATTTTCATCTAAACATCGAGAGAGGGTATCATGATAACCCCGACGATATAGGGTATTGGCTATGATAACATAGCGGGATGACTTTCGAATAAGGTTCTGGCATTGGGTGCGTGTGAGGTGAGGGGATAGGATACCATCGTTAAGGTAAGCGTGAATTTCATGGTACCAAGGGGATTGGGGACCAACCAAGATACAAACACGATTTGAATCCTCATTCGCATAAGTGGGTGTGAGGAGCTGCTCAACTAAAAATTCATATTGCGTAGCTTCTTGGGGAATTTCCAAGAGCGAGCCAATAGTGGCCATGGCATCTGCTGCCTTGTTCTGCATTCGAGGCACTTGTGTAAACTGAATCTTTGTAAAATGTTGGGTTAGCTGATCAACTAGCTCTTTGTAGGGTAATAGCTTTTCATCTTTGGTTTGATATTCATTTAAGACTTGTTTGATGATGAGTTGGGAATCACCAAAGACTTGTAACTCAGTAATATTCCATTCTGCAGCTATCTTTAATCCTGCTACAAGAGCTTCATATTCTGCTATATTGTTGGTGCTAGGGAATTGTAGCTTGAAGGCTTTTGGAATGTAATCTCCTTGAGGCGTAACTAATAATATTCTTGCCCCTGATCCATGAGAGGTGTATGAGCCATCAAAATAAAGCTTCCATGGGGGCTGTTCTTCAATTAGGCAGATATGCTCATCTGGAAATTCTGTGAGCAAAGGATATGCATCTACTAGAGGTGCATCAACTAGGTGATCTGCTATAGCTTGCCCTTTGATTGCCTTTCTGTCCACATACTGGATGTCAAACTCACTTAGAAACGTAACCCATTTGGCCAAACGGCCTGTAAGTGCTGTTCTGGACAGCATATACTTGAGAGGGTCAATCTTGGAGACTAGTTGGATGGTATGACTTAGCATGTAGTGGCGAAGCTTTTGAGTTGAGAAAACAACTGCCAAACAAGCTTTTTCCATAGGAGTGTAATTGAGTTCATAACCAACTAGGGTTCTACTGATATAGTAGATGGCTCTCTCTCTGCTATAATCATCATGTTGTGCTAGAAGTGCCCCTAGAGCAGTAGGTGTTGCTGATATATAGAAGATCAAGGGACGACCAGGAACTGGTGGAACCAAGATAGGGGGATTGGTGAGGTACTGCTTGAGTTGATCGAAGCTGCACTGACATAAAAGATCCCACTTGAAGTTCTCATTCTTCTTTAGCAAGTGTGAAAATGGTGTACACTTATCTGCAAGTTGGGAGATGAAGTGCCGGACAGATTGAAGTTTTCCCTGAAGAGAGCGAAGTTGTCATAGTGTCTGGGGAGGAGGCATGTTTAAGATAGCCTTGACCTTTTTGGGGTCGATCTCTATACCTCGTTTAGAAACTATGAAGCCTAGAAGCTTGCCAGATGTGACCCCTAAGACACACTTCTTGGGATTTAGCATGAGATGATATTGGGCCAACCTATCAAAGACTTTCTCCAGGTCAGCAAGATGATCCATGAAGGTGTGAGATTTGACTAGGATATCGTCCACATAATCCTCCAAAATGCTATGGATAAGATCATGGAAAATGGCTGTCATAGCTCTTTGATAGGTAGCCCCAAAATTCTTTAGGCCAAAAGGCATCATGGTGTAGCAAAAGGTTCCCCAAGGGGTAGTGAATGTTGTCTTATGCTGGTCCTCTTCTGCAATCTTGATCTGATTATACCCAGAAAATCCATCCATAAGGGATAGAATTTCATGTCCAGCTGTAAGATCTACAATCATATCTATGTTGGGCAAGGGAAAATCATCCTTTGGACAAGCTTTGTTAAGATCTCTAAAATTAGTGCAGATTCTGATGTCACCGGAAGGCTTAGTGACAGGGACCATGTTGGAGATCCATTCTGAGAAGTCGATAGGTCGGATAACCTTAGCAGCTAACATTCTTTCTAGTTTAGCTTTGACTAGTAATGCCACCTTGGGGTGCATTTTTCTAAGCTTTTGTCTGACTGGCTTGATCTTTGGATCGACTGCAAGATGATGAACTACAAGCTTTGGATCAAGTCCTGGCATGTCCTGATATGACCATGCAAATCGGCCAATGTTCTCTCGTAAAACCTCAAAGAGGAGGTCAGCTTGGTCTTGTGATAGGGATGCAGCAATGTGAACAATTCTAGGGATCTCTGAAGAACCAATGTTGACTTCTCTAGTATCCTCTATTACAATAGAAGACACCTCTGGTCGATTATCTTGAGGAGGCAATACTAAATCCTCATGTTCTGCTTGTGGCTCTGGATTTTCTTGCTGAGGGGTTCTCTTCGCTGCCTTAGCTAGTCCTAGATTTACCTTAGTTCCAGTTTTGGGTGTATTGAAACTAGGTTGGGAATTTTCTCCAAAATACCCCTTGGGATCTAGCTTGTAGATGTAGGCAGAATCTGGCTTTGTCTTCTTATGATGAGTTTTGGCTCCCATGAATCTTAGAAGCGCTTCCTCTGATGCAAACTCATCAATATGTATGACACTTGGTTGGTCCCAATCTTTGAGTTGTGGATGAGCAAGTGGTAGGTCAATGAGATGGATGGATAGTTCTCAGAGAACAGAGTCTCCTAGGAAGATTTGGTCTGGGATATTATCGTAGGCTCTCTTTTCAACTTCCTCAGGAATGTCTTCGATTTCGACAAGGTCGCGGTGGATGTTCGAAAAAGCGTGACCGTTCTCGTTGGTGCCCCCAGTTGTGGGTATGCCAAAGCCAAGACCTGACTTTATTTCCCAATTATGTGCTTCGATGGGACATTGCATGCCCCTTTCTTCTAGTCCTAGTCCACCTCCTTGATAGTTCCATTTTTCAGTGACGAGCTTATGTTGTTTGGGATACTTCTGGCTGAAGCGATCAAGGTGTGCTTGATTTCTTGGAGGTGCATCCTTATGTAGCCAATTGTTGATATCTGGAGTGAGCTCCTCATGAAGAGGGGTTTTTGAGGACACAAAGGTGGTTGGGCCAAACTGTTTGTATCGAGGAGGTGGAATCTCCTTAGCTTTGTGATATGTTGGCCTTCCATGGGTATGTGGATCAAGTGGGATTGTTTCGACAGCAAATGCATCTGATAGACTATATTCTCCACAACCTTTGTTGTTGATCTTTACAGTAGATAGGGTGGAGGCAAGGATGGTTTCTGCATCATTACAAGTGTGGGATGAGCTGGCGATGGCTGTGCCAATGTCTATTCCAGGGCAATGGTTTGTATATGAAGCTTCAACCGCATTGCAGTAAGCAAAGGGTTCTGGATCGGCATGGATGGTTACCTTAGTGCCCTGATGTGGAAATTTGATGCTCTGATGGTAGGTGGATGGAACAGCCTTCATAGCATGAATCGATGGGTGACCGAGGAGGATGTTAAATGGTAGGTTTAGATCAACAACATGGAAAACTGTCTCTTAGATGACCGGCCCAACCTTGATTGGTAGCAAAATAGTCCCTTCTGTGGTCCTTTCCAAGTTGTCATAAGCTTTGATGGTGATAACCTCACTGATCATATCTGCCTCAGTATACCCAGCTTGTTTTATAAATTTTAGGGTGCAAATGTTCAAGGCTGATCCATTATCTATCATTACTCTTTTCATGGCAAAATTGGATACCATGATGGCTATGCGAAGAGGAAGGGTGTGATATGGCTCAACCACGGGTATGTCGGTGGGTTTGAAAGATAGGGCACATGAGGATGAAAGGTGTCCAACAAGATTACGAAAATTAGTAGCATTGATATCAGAAGGGACACGGGATTCTATGAGAGCACTGTCAAGGATGTCTTTGTACACAGAACTAGTG
This sequence comes from Cupressus sempervirens, assembly GCA_028749045.1. NCBI lineage: Eukaryota > Viridiplantae > Streptophyta > Pinopsida > Cupressales > Cupressaceae > Cupressus > Cupressus sempervirens. Next base: position 691,447,029 of record CM053790.1, read on the forward strand.
CGAAGAAGGTCTAAAATGGATATTTGGGCTGGCATGTTCCCAAGGTGTTCCAAGATATTGTACTGGCTTTTTGATGGAGCTGATGGTGTTGATGAAACTAGTGGGCCTGCGATGTTAAATTGCGCTCTTCGAGTGGTGACCGCACACTCATTGTCTGGTCCTCGGATATTGATAACATTGACAGAAGGCTCTTTCTCAGATATACAACCTATAAGGCTACCATAGTCTATATAGGATGAAGTGTAGTCATTGTTCTTCCCATGCTGTTGGTTTGGCTGGCGGTTGTTGGTGTTGTTTTGGTTGTTGTGTGGAGGAAAAGCATTTTGATAAATCTGTAAGCCTGCATTGGGAGAGCTTTGGGCACCAACAGTGATTTCCTTCCGATCAATGAGGTCTTGCACATAGTCTTTCAGTTTCATGCATCTTAGGGTGGTATGACCGCTTACCCTATGGAACTTGCAATACTCATTGTCCTTGTACCATGCAGCTTTAGATTGGCTTGGATCAATTTGCTGGGTAGGAGGAAATTTGATGAGGTTTTCTTTAGCCAATTTCTCAAAAATAACATCCAATGGCTCACCAAGGGGTGTATAGTTTCTAGGTGCAGGATGGAATCTGGGCTTTTGCCCTGCAGCTACATTGATGGCATTAGCTTGATTGTTAGACCCTTGAAAGTTGGGTCTTGTATTGTGGTTTTGATAGCTTTGGTTATTTCGTTGTTGGTAATTGATAGCTTGTTGGTTGTTTGTTTGATATGGTGGGTTAGACTAGTTTTGAGAAGGACCAACGATATTCACATGTCTGGTGTCAGTAACCCCATCTGTTTCAACATGCTTGTTTTTGTTCCAATACCTAGACTTTTCATTGGAATGTGATTGATTTTGGTTGGCCTCTTTGTAAATCTTTACCACACCATCTTTGATGAGTCCTTGCTCAAGGATCATTCCTTTCTCTTTGATATCCTTATAGGTCTGTAAATAGTTCATGGTCATGTGGTGAGCCAAGCTAGGATGTGCATTATCAATAAACATTTTCACCACATGGTGTTCTGGCAAGGTGCAGGATATGCGGGTGGTAAGGGTTTGCCATCTTTGCAGGTATTCGGCAAGGCTTTCTCCACCTTTTTGCTTGGTGTGGACAAGATCAACTATTGATAGCTCTATTTCAACAAGATAGGCATATTGGGCTACAAATGCCTCAGATAATTCAACAAAGTTTTTAATTGTGCCATAGGGGATTCTATAAAACCATTCAAGAGCTGGTCCAGCCAAGCTTTTGGGAAAAAGGCGCAAGAGGAAGACATCATTGTATGCCACGTCCTGGCAATGCATGTAAAATTCTTTGATATGTGTGATAGGGTCTCCTTTTCCTCTAAATTTGTCAAATTTAGGTACCTCAAAGTGTTTGGGAAATGGTGTCGTGGTAATGGCTCTGTCAAATGGGTAAGGACACACATTCTCAAACTTGAATGTCTTTGGATCATTCCCTTCTTGGATGGCTTTCAGAGTTGTCTTCATTTGCTCCCACTCTGAATTGATAGGTGATGGTTGGGGTGCCCCCAATGTAGGAGTGCCTTGAGGTAGGTATGTGCTAGATGGGGCCACTGAATATGGATGGCTGTGAGGGATTTGCTGATAGGGATTGTACATTGTTTGGGCAGCTGCATGGTGGATGACAGGTTGTTGAGGGGGAGGCGGCGCATATTGTTGCATGTGCTGTGAGGCTTGCTGTTGATATGGGATTTGAGGTTGGGATTGAGGAACATAAGCTAGCTATGGGATAAATGGATTGCTTTGTGGAGGTAAGGTATAAGATGGTTGTGAGGCTTGGGGAAAGGATCGGAGGGCTTGTGGGGTTTGACCAATATATGTGGGTTGTGCCCCCATTTGGGATGGTATCTGCAAATAATTGGTGGTTGGCTGGGGTGGTGGATTACCTCCTAGAAGTGGCATTGAAAAGTAGTTGGTAATTGGAGGTAATGGATTAGTTGGTGGTGGAGGTGGTGGGAATTGAAAGCTTGGGAATGGAACTGATGGGGTTTGATAGCTTTGTGGCTGGATTTGGAAGCTTGGTAGAGTGGTGGTGGGAGCTGGAGTCACTTGGGAGCTTGGTAGAAGATTTGCAATAGCTTGTGGTTTTTGATAGCTTTGTGGAGTGAAGGTAGTAGCTTGTGGATTTGTGGCTGGTGGTATTGAGCTCCCAAGACTTAATGGAAATGATGGGATTGTACTTTGGGCTGTGGTGAACAAGCTAGGGGTGATGAAAGGTTGATTACTTGGCCCCATGGGTGGTAGCCCTGTTGTATATTGCTGAGGTTGGCCAAAGATGCTAGCACTGATTTGGGAGATGGGTGGATTTGGAAGGTTGGGTTGGGGAGCAGCAGCAATAGTGAAGGGGGTGAACAGTGAGGTGTTTTGAGTAAAGGGGGTTTGGAGCGGAGAGGTATGATCCAAGGATGGAGTGGTGGTGGCTGGGTTGGCTTGTGGCATGGAGATTTCAACTTGGGTGGATGATGGTATGTTTGGGTCTGTTGGGTCATATGGATTGGCTGGAGGCTCTTCTTTTGGAATATATTGAGGATAATTTGGATCATAAGAGCCTATGGGTGGTGGCAGCTGCCCAAACAATGGGTGAGATGGATCTGATAATGGAGGGGGTCTTCCAAAGTCAAAGGTTCCTACATTGTCCCTTCGAAAATTAGCCATGATTGTCTCTTTGTTTTTGTCTATAATGGCGTTTACCAATACTCCATTTCCTGGTTGGTTCATGAAAGCTTCAATGTCAGTAGGTGATGGCATAGCTTGCTCTGGGCTGAAGGATGGCTGAGTGCTCAAGGGGGGTGAGGTTGTTCGATCCAAATGATAGGGCTCCATTGTTTCTTTCTTCTTGGCTAAGCGAGTGACGGGTGGCATGAAAAATGCTCTTAGGGATGAGATGCAATAATGCCGATGGATGCAAAAGGGGGAAGGATTTTCTATGCAAATGATTTCCTAGGTTGAGGCAAAGCTATATGACAAAACGTAAGGAGGATCGGGTTGGGGATTCTAACTTCAAAGATATGTTGTCAAAGCACAAAAGGTCTGCTTTCCTATGTGCAAGCTTGGTGGTGATTGTGTCAGCTTAAGGATAGACTGATGATCCTTTAGGAAGAACACGAGATTGACCACTTGTGAATCCCAACCTTTAGCTCAAGGTGATGAGGGATAACAAGTGACAAAGCTAGATTACCCTAGACAAAGCTCTGTCAAAGGGATAACCTTGGTGAGATTGGTGGATTTGGAAGATTTTAGGAATGGCAAACTTTTAGCAAGGTGACAACAATTTTGAAAGCTTAGATGTGCAGATTTTCGATTACTAGCTAGATGGTATGATTCTAAATGAGATGGATGAGCTAATAATGCTTAAGGGGATAAGCTAAGATGGTTGGCTTTTCTACAAAGATGACTCTAGAGTGAAGCTTATCCAAGAAGATGTGGAGAAACAAGGGTGTCTAATCATAGAAATCATGCCTAGTTGGTAAGGCATAAGCAGGATTAACTCCTAGATGTTGGCTAAATTTGATGGTGCGCTCTAACCAGGCCTCTTGAAGTGCTTCGTCGGTAGCTTTGTCCTCTGCTTTGTGGAGTTTGGAAATTCGTGGGCTTGGTGTTATTTCTTTTCTCTTGGCTGAAAGTTCTTGGTATGCTAGAGATGGCTTGAGTTTGACCTTGTGAAACTTCTGTTTGGGTTTGGGTTTAGGATTATATTAGGGATGTTAGAGATGTGCAAGTGGATGGCATTAATGAAGGTGGGTGAGTTAGTGGCTAAGCTTGGTTAGTATGGGTGGATGGGGTGGATTAGGCTAAATGGAGGTTTAGAGATAGGTTAGGGGTATTTGAATTTGAGGATTTCATTTATCAAATAGATTTATTTAATAAATGGGGATTTTTGGAATTAGATAGGAGAAAAGGATTTAATTGATAAATAATAGATTATTTGATTTATCAATTAGGACTATAGATGATTAATTAAATTAATCAACTAGGGGATGACAAAGGATTAATTAAATAAAAATTTAATTAATAATGCCTTTTTAGATAACTAAATAGGATTACTGAAATAGTGTAATCAAATTTAGGTGTCTACAATATTAATATTTAAAAATTGAAATTAATATCAATATTTAAATATAATAATATATATTTATGTTATTAATGAAATCATTTATGATTTAAGATTATTTAAATTAATAATATGATAATATTGCATGATATTTTATATGCAGAAAAAGATTGGATATTTAAATATTTATTGCTTTAAATAAGTATATTAGCATAACAATTTATATTAACATATATATTCTTACTTTATTTCTAAACACATCCTTATAACCCAAACTAAACAAGAGAAATTAGTGGATTAAATCATGTGGCTGAAAATTATGTGATTTCTAATATTGTATTAATAGTCTTGTGATGTTTATTTTCTTGATAGTTTTTCTTTGTGAGTTGTTTAATTGGCCAAGTTAGGATGTGCACTAGAGGCATTTTTGAGATTTTTTTATGATTATTTGAGTGGGTTTCATGATGAACTATATGCTTTGAATTGAGATTTATGTTTTATGAGCTTTATGTTATTGAGCATTTATGAGAACTTGAGTTTCAAAAACCAATGTTATATTTTTGGGTTGCTAATTAAGGAGCCAAATTTGATCAATATTACTCTTGTGGTATGGTACACTACTATGGTTTTTGATCTTTGAGGAGGTAGTCTAGGTACATGTCTATGAGAGTGGCTTGCAATGGGGCCCAGGGCCCAAAGTGACTGCTAAGGTAACTCATTATATGTTGTGTAACAAATGATAACATAGTAACTAAAATATCTTGCCTAGCTCTTTTCCTTGAGATACATTAAAAAGATAAGTTAGAGATTTTTCCTCATTCATGCCTTGAGTGCTTGTATAAACTAAGGATGAGATGGAGATGACACCTTCAGAGGTATGACTAGTTTCCTCATCATCACGAGAGGGTATTCTGACTACTAGGATAACCATAAAGTTGGCTCATGTGATGACACTCCATAGTATGTAGCCTGAGTCTCCTTCATGGTTTTTTTTAATATTTGGCTCTAGCAGTGTACTTGTTGGATATTACTTTTGGTAGTGTATTTATTATGAGTTGTTACTCATTGATTGGATGTCATTTATTGTTTATAGTTGACTTTTATTAATGAATGATTAGTCATTCATTAGTGGTGATCTTATTTTTGGAGTTAGTGATTGGTAGTTTTACTTTTATTGATGATAGTTGTTATTTGTTGATCATTGTGTTTGTGACACTTGACATTGATTTGAATTGGTTGTATATTTTTGGTCCTGGTATTTTTAAGTTGACTTGGTATGAGATGTTAGTATTGAAATGAGTGTCCTTTCAATTTTGATTATCTCTTCTTCTTGAGTAATTTGTGTTACCCTTGAGGTAGTTCTATCTATTAGGATTCCTTGCCTAAGATTATTTTATGATTTGATTATCTGTGTGTGGATCGTACATTATCTCTCTTATACAGTGGGAGAGGGAATCTAACCACATAGTCGAGAGGTACTGTATTCTTACCATTTGGGTCCCCCAAAGGTTGACAGATGTTGGATGCTCCTTGATACAATGGTACCATTAAATTGTCATTCTTCCTCCTATCTTAAAGACTTCAATTCATTGATGTATCTATGTATCATGTGTTTTGAGATCCTACGGGATATTGAATTGTATATTTATGTGTTTGTATCTATTTTCAAATACCCTATGACATGTGTAGTGGATGTTATTCATTAGAAGTGCTTTCATATTATTAGTTGTACTTAAATGCATTTTCTTATATGATTATGTATTTGTCTATTCATTTTATGATTATGAACATTGTAATTGAGACTTAAACTTGTTAATAAAACTTTCTTAAACATGACTCAACATGAAGGAACCCTTAAGGAATAAAAACTATATTTATAATTGATTACATGTATATATTTTTTCTGCATTATTTTTACTTTGATGGTGTTTAAACTTAAAAATAAAATAGTTAAGCAAACTTTTTAGCATATTAGCTTTTTTTTGTGGGTTCTTGGGTAGGGCATTACAATTGTTAAGTTGAAAGATAAGATTGACCATTTAAGATCTAGGAAGGAATCAAAAGAGTAGACTAGTGACAATGATCAATTAGGAACACTCAAGAAAGAAAATGAGATCTTAAAACATGAGTTGAAAATTGTTGAACTTAAGTTGAGTCTTAAGAAAGATGATAACAAGACCAAACCATATCTGAAATTTGAAAATGAAGACCTAATATCCCATCTAACTCAAATAACATCTAAATTAGATTCAGTGAAATCAGATTATGTAGAATTAGAAAAGTACAATATCATTGTGAAAGGAGAATTAACTCAAGCCAAACAATAGTTAGAGAAGCTTTATTCTAGTAGTGAGAAAATTGATAAATACTTATTTCTTTAGAGATCTTCTTATGATAAGACAAATATTGGATATCTTATTGGAGAGAAACCAACGAAGAAAACTAAAGCTAGGAAGGAATGAGATCCAATTATTAAAAATCCTAAGCCCACAAAAACTAATCAAAATATGACTAAGTCAAGTGTGCCTACTGAAGTACCTAAAGAAGTTGAACAAGTTAATCTATCTGAGAAACATGATGAACTTAAGACAATAGAGAAAGTTGAAGCACCTAAGGAAGCTAGACATGAATTTAGAGGTAGATGATTTATATGCAATAAAGTTGGTCATATGAAGAGAGATTGCATATGTAAGTCTTTCAAACCTATTACTAATCTCTATTGTTATAATTGTCGTGGTTATGGACATAGAGTAGTAGATTGTAAGAAACCTAAGTTTGATAGTAATAATGCAAATAGTAGAATGTTTAGGGACACTAATGCTACAAGTAATGAAATAAGGAGATCACCAAGAATATACAATGATGGAGAGAAACCTAATGGTGAAAGGAAACAAGTTGTATGTTACAAATGTAACAACCTTGGACATATTGCAAGAAATTGCAGAGCACCAAATAATCAAAATGTAACTAATCAGAGAAGGAATGCACATGTATGTCAGTTATATAATAACTTTGGGCACACGATGAGATTTTGTAGAATGGAAAGAAGAAATTTCAATAGGAATCCAAACTATAAGATGAGCAATAACAAAAATGATAGGAGAAATGATAATGGCAACAATGATAGTCGTAGGGAATCGTTGAAAGAGCATGTAGAAGAATTCAAGGAAGTATTTGTCAAAGAAAAGGAACCATCATGTTCCCTTATAGTATTAGAACAAGAATTATTCGATGTATGTGATGGAAAATTGAAGTTAGTAATTTTTTGTGATTCATCTTACTTGAATTAAGAATTTACAAAAGAGACAAAGCATTAGTTGTTCAATTTTGAGGTTAGAAGTCAAATTATAATTTGTGTAGTTAGCAGAAGGTATATGACATAGTGAGGAAGCTATGATTAAGTTCTCATATGTTTTTATGATTTTAGTAAGTCATAAAGAAGAAATCAAGCTTATTGGTAATAAGAAACAACTTATGAAGATGAAGTAGATACACATTGAATGTGTAGTTTAATTTCAAATGATTTAAGGATTGCAAACAAAATTTTGAGTACCATTTGTTCATGTAAAGAGTTTGTAGCATTTGTGAGAGATTTGACAATGAGTTAAGGGAAAATTGAGGCATCTAAAATTGTGAAGTCAAAGAAACCCTAAAATCCAATAATTAAGCTATTTTATGAAGCTTTCAATTGAGATTATCAGTATAAACAGTTAGATTATGCAATTAGTATAAATGTATCACTTAAATCAATATCCATAAAACATTTTCATCATGCATGCATCCATTAGATTATGTAATCACTTAAATTATTAGGCTATTGTCAAATCAATTCGTGGAAATGTAAACATGAAACATAATAGATTTAATAACACATTTGACACAATGATTTAATGTGGAAACCCAATTTGAGAAAAACCACTAGTAACATACTACACATTCTCACTTTTTTGAAGTGATGCCTTGTGAAAGGCCAACCCTATTAAAGTTTACAATACACACTGTTAAATGTGGCCCAATTAAAGGATTTTAATCGCCCTATTAGGAGTGAGCCTTGTTAGAGGACTTTAAATCATTCACTTGGAATATCACCTGGTTAAAGAATTTACAAATGACTGTTAGGTCAACCTTAATTCAAAGGATTTATCCTAGACTAATACAATGATTAGAGAGTAATAGTAAATCTTGATCTAATAACAACTTACAACTCAATTTGTAGATTATAGATCTCTATGTCAATCCTCCATTCTGCTTGGCTTTCACACTCTTCAACTTTGATAGCTTTTTCACCCTTCAAGAATCCATACCCTTAAGCCTTCTTGCTTTTTTTTCCAATGTAGTCTCTTCTCTTACATCACTAAATGATGCAAATACCCTAGACTCGTTGCCTTCCTTAGGTTCTCACACATGACAACCCTTGCTTCTGACTAGCCATCTCTATAAATAGAGAATTAAGATATTTTGGCATTCATCCTCCATCGTCCATTTTATGGTTAGGTTGTATTAGGTACTATTCAATGAATCTACCCTTCATTTCATTACTTTCCCTTCTAGAAATGTCTCCTTTCAATAATCTTTCAATTCACCTCAAAATGGTTCATCTTGAATTATGCCACTGACTCATCAAGCTTATCTTCCACAAGGTTCACACAATCTAAGAAATTAAACTTGTCAACTCAAATTAATAAAATTCTTGATCTTTCTCATAATGTTGACACTTATCATTAACTAGCGTCTAATGCTTGGCATCGATTGTCAAAACACTTGACACAAACTAAAGTTTACAAGTGCTTGATGTGTGTGAAAAATGTGGACAAATATACAAACACACTTCTATGAATCCTTATACTTCAAATCCTTCAAAATAACACCATGAAAGCACAAGATCTCAAGAATTGACTCATAGCTTCCTATCATCAATGTGCAAAAACCTTCAAAGGTTTGAAGTGTTGGCTCTCATATGAATGCTAACCTTGGTCTTCACAAGTACATCCAATGAAAAAAAGATTTAAATGATTATGAACATGCAAGATATCTCCAAGTCTCGAAGAAAGCTTCAAAAAATGTCTATCATAATAGTAGCATAAGATGTCATGATATTCTCATAAGAATGCTCCAAGTCCTCAAAGAAATCACATGAAAGCTCCAAATAATGGTGAACATAAAATTACCTCCTCCAAAATGAAGGAAGGATGTCTCCTTATATACCAAAGCAAAGAGGCATTCCCAAATTGGAGAGAAAATGAAAATTAAATGAAAAGGTGTGACCCACATAAGAGAATGTGCAATTATCATTTAATTAAGAGATGTGGACTGTAAAACTCAACAAAAATTATAAGATAAGGGGTGCTTTTATTTAATTTAAATGTAGAATAATCCCTTTTCTTATAACGTAAAGTGTATGACATTTATTTAATAATTTCTTTTAGAATAATAATTGTTGCACATAAAATTAAGTGAGGAGGGGTTTGTTTTAATTAAAAGGGAGCAAATTCCTTTAATTAAATAATACAAAAATCAAGATGATCCAACTATTTATTTAAAATTAATTAAATAAATTAACTCTAATTTAATCAAGGAAATTAAGGTAAAATAATATTGATTTATTAAATAATTCAAATAAATTGAATGATCAAAGGAAATGGTGATGTAAATATCAATTCAAGCTTGAGATAACTTATGAAATTGGGGCACATAATCAAGGTGACCATTTTAGAGTGTATACACTTGGCATCAAGTAAACTTTACTTGACTTACACTATTTCACTTGACTTACACTAAAATTGACTTTGCTAAGCTCCAACTGATTTTCTACTCGGCTTACACTAACTTTGCTTGGCACCTACTATCCACTTGATCAAGCTTGGCAGACAAACTTTGTTAAACTTGTTCTTTTGAACTTAATCAATGTAACCAACCTTTGTAACCTTAAGTAGATTATCAATGCACTATAATATCATTGTCTTAACTGATCCTTGTACTCCTTTTCATATCATAACTCAACCTTTCCTCTAGGTGTTATTGTTACCTCATTTGATCAAATCCTCTTCATCAATAAAATAAATGATTGTACTTAAATCATATAAGCAATTGTCTTACCAACAACTAGCAAGTTTGACATCAATGACAAAACAATGATTGAAACACACTTATCATATTTGTATCAATCTATTTTCAACACAAAATTTAGCTTTTCTTTTTTTCTCCTTATAGTTGAAGAAGCATAGAATGTGATGCATCTTTTGGATTTCAAAAATGTTGTACCATTTGAAAGTTATAGTTGTTCTTCTATCAGTGTGTCAATCAATAGTTTATACGTAACTCCATTAGAAAATACATAATGATTACTTACTAAACTTGTAATTTGACAAACACTACATTTATGGAAAGCTAAGAGAATTCTTAAGAAACCATTTTTGTTTCATCAAATTTGGGTGAGAAAAAAGTCATTAGATACATGTTTGAAGTAAAAAAACACATAAGAACAAGTTAAAAACATGTTTTTAGGATTTTTTTAAGTTGACCATGTAGGGTTGGTATCCAAAGGTATACTAGGGCTTGTAAAGGTATTAATTTTCTGGTTTGGAATCATGATGGGTAGGAAACAATTTGGAATAAATTTGGAAATTCTTTGAGGTATTTCAAAACTACATATTTTTTAGATCACTACTTTTTGGCACAACATGATCTTGCACATACCCTCAATCTGCCTGATATTGCAAGGCATCAAAATCAATTAATGCAAGAATATCAAAGGATTGTTAACATCTCAACTTCAAGAACATATTTGTTATCTCAATTTTTAATGTACTGAGATATATAGATTCTAGAGAAAATCAAATTTATTGACATCAATGTTCAAACCTACGATCAAAGTTGTGCATTAGTCAACCACATATTAAAATATGGTAAGAAACTTTATGTGGTATTAGAGCCTTGTTAAGAAGATATCACATTAATTTTAAGAGATCATATTTCACATTAAGTTGCAGTCGCCCATTATTCTTCAAGATGACAAACATGTTAAGATTCGAACACCACCTTACAAGTGTTGACAATTTTGAATCCTGGAAACTTTGTATAATGATGGTATAAAAAGAGAACAAATTAGATTCCTTTGTAAAAGAAGAAAAGGAAGAACCTAAAGATGATCCAGAGAAAACTCTATGGATTGAGAATAATGAGAAGGCCATAAAAATAATAGTGAAGATGTTCGAGATCACATAGTACCTATTGTGGCAAAACATGCAACAACATATCACATGTTTAAAGCTCTTGAAAATGCATTCATAATAAATAACATTGGTAGAAAAATTGATCTTAAAAGACAAATGAATAACATTAAGCATGAATAAAGGAGAAATAGTAAATGCCTTCTTTATGAGAATCACAAAATTGAGAGATCAATTATCTTTGGTTAGTTATGAGATTGAAAACCAAGAGCTATCCCTAATAGAATTAGGAGGACTACCAAATTCTTGGTAGTCATTTCTACAAGGTATAAGAGCAAGCTCTATAATTCCAAAACTAGATTGATTAAGATCTAATTGTCTTCAAGAAGAGTCAAGATTAATAACTAAAGAAAAATATAAAACCTTAGATGAAGACATTCATGTTCTTAACACCAACTCTCATAAGAAGGGTAAAAAAAAAAAAAAAGATGAAAAGAAACTTTCATAGAAAGGGAGAGTGAAAACAAAAGAAAGATTGTCTAAAATTCAATGTTTCAAATGTGATCAATATGGACATTATGCATTAAATTGTCCTAAATGATCAAAACTTCAAGCATCATTTGTCAAAACTAATAAATCAATTGAAGGTCAAGATTTTAAGAATTATGCCTTCTACTCAGCTTGTATAGTCAAATATCAACCAAGTCCAACACTTAGATAATTGACAGTGGATCTTCAAGACACATCATTGAATATCAAGATAACCTATAAAGTATGAAAATAAAAATAGATGAAGAAGTTATAATTGGGGATGATTATGCACATTCCATAAATAGAATTGGGACCTACACCATCAAATTAAAATCTAGAAAATCTATTCATCTTTCTGGAGTTCTATATGTACGAAGTATTATAAGGAATTTAATATCTATATCAACACTTGAAGATGATGGTTATATAAATACTTTCATGGAAGGAAAAGTGCTAGCATGGGAAAATAATTCAACCATAAAGAAGTCTCAAACAATAGGAGTATGACAAGGACTATCATATGAGCTTTGCACTAAGACAAATCTTGCACTTGTTCATGAGACTTAAGATTCAAATAAAATTTCACATAGAAGATTAGGTCATATCAACTTTCATGCTCTAACATCTATGGAGAAGTTAGTAACTAGAGTGCCCAAATTAGGTCAAATTCACAATAAATCCTACAAAGGTTGTGCCTTTGGGAAAAACACTAAAAATTTATTTCCTCATAGTTTGAGAAAAACTAAAAGTGTGTTAGAACTAGTGCACTCAGACCTATGTGGACTCATGTCTACACCATCCATAGGAGGGTTCTTGTACTATGTGATATTTGTTGATAATTTTTCAAGGAAGACATGGATATACTTCCTTAAGTGTAAATAATCTTAAAAAAATCTTTCTAAATTTAAAGAATTCAAAACTATCATTGAAAACTCCTTAGAAAAGAAAATTAAAATTCTAAGAACAAATAATGGAAAAGAATACACTTCTGAAATATTTAAATTATTATGCAAACTTGGTGGAATCAAGAGGGATTATATAGTTCCCTATAACCCTCAACATAATGGAGTTACTAAAAGGAAAAATAGAATCATCGTAGAAGCTACTAGGGCTATGATATTTGATGAAAACTTCAACATGTCACTTTGGGATGAAGATCTAATACAATAATCTATATTCAAAATAGATTTCCTCACTCACATCTATACAACAGAATTCCTAAAGAAGCATTTCCAGGTATGAAACCTAACATTAGCCATTTAAGGATATTTGGATGTCCTATGTATGTTCACGTACCTAAACAGAAAATGAGTGAGCTAGAACCTACTGGAAGGAAAGGAATTCTTATTATTTTTTGTGAAATAGTAAAGGCTTACATAATCTACATACCTAGATAGAAATAAATAGAACTCAATAGAGATGTTATCTTTGAAGAAGGCATTGCTTTTAAAAGAGCAAAAATTTCAAATGAACTAGATATTGATGACTTATCTAGTTCTCTAGAAGAGACTCCTACTCCTGAGATTCAAAGGGTGTACTCTGAAAAAACTTCAAATAAAAATTAGATACTTCCTAAGACTCAAGAAGAGAGTCTTGACAATAATTCTAAAAGGTCACTTTGGGTAGGAAATATTATAGAGGAAGGAGATGAATTTGCAACACCTTCAAGGACATTTAGAGAAAGGAAAAGACCTTGAAAATTAAAATACAATGCATTCATGTGTGAAATTCCAAACTATAAACCTTCTAATGCTTGTGAAGCTCTTAAACATCAAGTTTGGACAGACGCAATGGTGGAAGAGTATCAGTCTATACTAAAAAAAATGATGTTTGAGATGTAGTTCCTAGACCTAAAGGAAAAATGTTGCTTCATCCAAATGGCTCTTCAAAGTTAAGTATGTTGTAGATGGTAGCATTGAAAAACATAAAACACATTTTGTGGCTAGAGGATTCTCTCAAAAGGAAGGAATCAACTTTGAAGAAATTTTTGTACCAGTTGCCGGGTATACTTTAGTTAGAATTGCAATAGCCATTGTAGCATCTAAATCTTGGAAAATTCATCAAATGGATGTAAAAATTACTTTTCTAAATGGAACAATTGAGGAAGAAGTATACTTGGAAGAACCAAAAGGATTTGTGACTCATGATGTTGCCTCCTATGTATGTAAATTGAAAAGGGCTTTGTATGGACTCAAGCAGGCTCCCTGAGCCTGGTATGAAAGGATTGATAAATATCTTCTAAGTATTGAATTCACCAAGAATGATGTTAGTCCAAATCTTTACATTAAAGTAACTAAAGGTGATATGTTGATTCATTCTTTATGTCGATGACCTTTTTGTTACAAGAGAAGACCATCTTATTAATCAGTGTATGAAAGAATTGACTTCTAAATTTGACATGAAGGGCATAGGGATTCTTCATTACTTCCTTGGATTGGAAGCTTGTTAGAAGCATGGAAATATCTTCCTACATAAAAAGAAGTATAACGTCGATATTCTAAAAAATATTTGGAATGTGGAATTGTTAACCTATGTCAAAACCTATGGAAACCAACTTACACAAGCTAAAGGAAGCAAGTGTTGAATCTAGACTTGTTGATCCCAATTTATACTAATAGATAATTAGGTCTCTAATCTATCTTGTGAATACTTGACCTGATATCTGCTATGATGTGAATGCACTAAGTCAGTTTAAGGCACTATTGGGTATGAACTTAAATATGAGAATACCATCTTGGAGTTACATAGATTTACTAAGTTTGATTGGGCTAAAAGTGTAAAAGACCAGAAGAGCACATCAAGATGTTTTAATTTAGGATCAACTATGATCTCATGGATCTATAGGAAACAAGATTTAGTTGCTCAGAGTTCTACATAGAGTATATTGCACCAGCAATGGTAGCAAGAAAAGTAGTATAGCTTCAAAAATTACTTTCTAGTTTATTCTGTGAACCTTTGAAACCTACCACTATTCACTATGACAACCAAATCTGTATCAAGTTGTCCATGAATCTGGTATTTCATGATAGATCCAATCATATGGAAATCCCTTACCACTATGTAAGAGACTTGGTCGAAAGAAAAGATATTTAGTTGGAATATATTAATACAAGTAATCAAACAATTGGCATTCTCACCAAGCCTCTTCTTAAAGTGATGGTTGATCATTTCAAAAAGAAACTTGGTATGGTTGAAATGTAAGTTTATGAGATTAAGTCTCAACTTTTTAAATTTGTATTATTTCAATAAAGATGTTTAAAGTGTAAACTCTTTTGTCATATGTGTGACTATGACTTATGGGCCTATCATATGGGCCTATCATGTGTACATTATTAAAAGGTAACAATCTTTTTATAATGAAATGTTGACTCTAACATTATAAGGTGATGACTTTATAATTATTAGATTACTATCATGATGAATATTATGTGACTTGATATTCATGAAGAAGTCATGATAGTTAAAAGGACATGTTGATAGATATCATGTGGTGTGATATCGGTAGAAGATTAGTATGTTCATTTTTATCATGGTGAGTATATGTGACATAATATCTATGGATATACCATGATCTCTTAAGGTAGATATCATGAGAATTGATATTTATCTACACACCATAACTGGAAAGAATGTCCTAAGGCTTGATTTTCTTAAGTATATCAGTATCTAAGTGATATCACTTTACAAATAATGAGAACTTATATATATACACTATGTCTTCCCTAGCTAAGATCTGACAATGACTATGTGTGTGTGTGCATGTGTGTGTGTGTGTGTGTGTGTGTGTGTGTAGTGGTTAACATACTATTATACATACATATATAATCTCTTGAAGTGTCATTCTACAAATGATCACTACAGTTGAAATCAATTGAACATATATATATATATATATATATATATATATATATATATATATATATATATATATATATATATATATATATATATATATATATATATATATATATATATATATATATATATATATATATATATATATATATATATATATAATATGAGATCATATCTCTATCATGATTGTAACATTATTTGATCACTTTGATTTAAGATCATAATCAGTCTGAACAAATATCATTATCAGGCTGCAAATGAATCGAGTTCATTATGATCGATAATATATGATTAAACTTGTGTTAAGTCTAACTAACCCTGAATAGGTATGATAGCAAACACTGAATAGGTGTGATAGTGAATGGTCATGTCTCCATTCGGGGACATATCCATTTATTCTAACACCCCTCCTTGTTTTATATATTCAATCTGCCTAATATTGCAAGGCATTAAAATCAATTAATGCAAGAATATCAAAGGATCAATAACATCTTAAGTTCAAGAACATATTTTTTATCTCTATTATATTTGTATTAATATATATAGATTTTGGAGCAAATCAAATTCATTGGCATTATTGTTAAAACCTACAATCAAAGTTGTGCATTAGTCAACCTCATATTGAAATTTGGTAAGAAACATTACAATTATCCTTGGCAGAGGCCACATCTCGTTGCATATGTTATTCCAAATATTTGTGTTGTTGCATAAAAAAGGTAGAAAAGCATCTTGTTTTAAGTGGCCACCCTTAAACATCACATACTAAGAACAAAATTAAGCTTGAAAACTATGTCAAATTTGACTATTTAACACTTTTAACTTACAAATCAAGGCTTAGTGTGTAATTTGTAAGCTGAATGATATTAAGTGAGGAATGGAATTATTTATTGTGTGGCTATCACTCCTCTAGCTTCTCTACATTATTGGTATGTTTGATAAGTCAAATACTCATAAGAGATCGCCATATTGTATGTTCTATAGAGGAGGGATGTCCAAAAAAATTACACAGGATCCTATGATTGATAATTGTAATAGTTTCATAGAATATATTACTTGTAATTGTTGTTACATATGCTCGTGCTATGTTGAGCTTAATAAACAAATGTGAATATGATGAGCATCACTTTATAAACCCATATTTACATATTATTCATCATAAGACCTACATAAAGAAAACCTTTCAACTCAAGCCTACAATGCCAGTAAAGAACATAGAGATCATAGAAGACCCATAAGATAGGCAATTAGCAAGGGTTGGATTAATTAGAAGTTAATAATGAGCTCCATATTTGTATCCGAGCTACCTTATCATATTTCAAATCTTCTAAAATTTGTGTTGTTGCTACATCATGATCTCTCTTGTTTTCTAAATTGCCTTCAGACATTACAATAAATCTTGACATGCTTGTAGATAAGTTACAATTCCAAATTTCTCTACAAATCAATGGCCTTCTTTTGATAATAGAATGAAATTGGTAAGACATACTTGTATGGTGTGTACCCCAAGCTTAACACCAACAACCCCAAATTGGTGCTGGAATATATAATATGAAGTGTTGACAGATTTATTATTAATTTTTGAACTCTTCATCCACTAAATACAAACATAACAAAACATAAAAACTAAGACCTAAGTATATCTTACAACTTTAGCCTTTCCTATATTTAATTTGAGAGATGAATCTTCATAAGAAACATAAGTAAAAACATAAAAGGAAATAGAACTAAATGTTAACCAATCAGATTTTCTATATTTAATTCAAGCATTGAATCTCCATGAGCAATAAACATAAAAGAGAATAGAATTAAAAATTAGCCAACCAGATTTTCCTAGATATAATTTAGCCAATGAATCTTCATAAGTAATATAAATAAAACATAGCCAAATGTATGCATGAGATTAAGTGGGAAGGTATGAATTAAGGATTTTTATTAAAGAAATGTATAAGCCAAGAGTGTAGAAACATCAAAAAAAACTTTTAAAAAGTTTAGATTGAATTAGAGTTGTAATCTCTTCTAGATAAGTGGTGCTATGAACATAGTAGATGTTGAAAGATAATTCAAAGTAGAACCAAAATGATAGGCAATTGTGATAGCCTATGAACATAAAGAGTACCCACCTTTGAGATTTCCCATCGTAAAAAGATACTGCCTTTCATAAAGATTCTAGATCAAAGTAATTGTGCTTATAATTTCAAAAACACAAAATTAACTCTAAATCATTTATACATTAACGAAAGTAGAAACTATCTTGAATTTCACTTGTTTCTCGATGTATTTGGTGTGTAGACAAATATCATTAACAAGTTTGAGTCAACATGATAAGATCTCTTGTACACAAAACATCTAAACTGGATTTGAAACACCACGCTAGTAATAGTGGGACCTACATCAAATTGACCTCATGGCAATAAGTTGGCATAGAACAATGAAATAAAAAATCCAACCTCCTACACCTCCTCAAAAACCACCATTACTGGTGGTCTTGCCCCAAATTTACCCACAAAATCAAAACGATTAGGAAACCTATCACAAATCTTTCAAGCCTAGTCAACATGTCATCTTGTTCCACATAACACCATAAGTGGTGTTACAAAGAAGTTAAATCCAAACAACAGACCCAACTTAAAACACTGAAATAACAATCCTTCCAAATTCAATGATATAAAACCTAAATGCAAAACGAAGGCCCAAAAAATCAGCAATTGGTGCAATCCCAAGAGTTTCCATCCAACCCAAATGGAGAAAAAGAAAAGCACAAATTGACTTCATGCTTGTGAAATAGGGTTCTAGGAGCCTCTTGTAACCTACACATCCTTGCATGTTTTGGTTGTGAAATGGTAAGGTTGTACGTACACTACATGAATCTTGGCTTCTTAGAATTCTATGCAAAGGAGATAATAATCCAAGAATTTTTAAAAATAATATTTTGAAACTCCTCAAACATTGGCTTCAAAGATTACCATGTCAAAATAATTATGGTGACCTCGCATGGCATATCAAATGTTGTAACTTTCTTGCAATACAACATAGAAGTGAAATGATTGTAGTTGTGAGGACATGATTTCTCAAAAGAAGAAATTTTTTTTGACTGAAACAAAATAAATGTAAATCTTAAAACTTACATTGATTGGTATAACCTTAGTAGTTTCTCTATCTTCTTCATCCCCACCATTGAAAACATCTTACGTTTGGGAAATGTTTCCTTCCTCACCAAAGTCATTTGGAAACTTCTTGTGGCAATCAATGCTTTAGACTCAAAAAGTTTTGTGTGAAATTACATTTGATAGGTAGTCTCTCTAATCTTGACACTTATGTCATAAGAGTCTTTCCATATATGTAAAAACCAATCATAGACGTTTCATCTACTTCATGCCTTTCAATATCCATTCTCAAATTATTTAAAAAGATCAAATTTCAAGAGGCGACAATAGCAAACCGTAATGACACATTAATGCCAAATAAAAAGAGTTGGCTAATCTCTAGACAAAATGTACCACAAATGAAGAAAAAAAAAGAGTCAAACATGATTCTTTTCAAATTCATGAAAACTCAGCAATATTTTCTCAAAATTTTTATTGTTTTCGACCATAAAATTGATAGATCAAAAAGATTGAATGCTAAATTTTTTTTTAAAAATCGTTGTGCTTTAGTTTTTTTTGAAATTTACTCAATAATGAAATTTATAGGGAAGATAGCCTCATCCTAAATATAATGGTAGCATGAGCACAAATGATAATGGAGTAAATCTGAGGTTACCAGGAATTTATAACATTCAGCATTGCCCATGATGTGATAGTTAATATATGAGGAGGAGACAACATTCTGACAATGACTCCACACGAAATATAGCTGTTGTGGTATTGAAAATGGTGAAGGGCGATGATCGTCCTCATGGTAGTCAGTCATTCTAACAAACATTGCACCGTCGCCTACGGCGTAAATATGCCAAAAGCCTCGTCGAAACAAGTAAATGGGTCAAAGTCAATGCAGTATGATAAAGAATGATTAGAAAAAGCCTCATGTCTCTTCCTTATCCATCGCCCATCTCTTTACAGAGTACCCACATGGGGTTCCAGATGTTACTTATCCTAATCGCATTAGTTTCAATACTATGTTTCTCAGTCAAGTTAGGGTTTGTATAGCTTTAATTTGAACAATATTTTATAACCTACTATAAAATGACACAAAAGAATATTAATATATTTAACCCACAAACTTCCTTGTGATTGGTCACAGTTGGGAATTAAGCACTTGCACGTCATTCACGTTCTATCCCATATTTCCATTTTCTTCCATGAGATTTTCCAGTCGAAGTAACATCACAATTTGATTATTGGAGAAAATATCTCCTAATTCAATCTAGTGCTGTAAAATTTATTTTATTTCCCCTCTAGTGCAAGTAAATTGTCCAACATATAAGAAAATGATCGGGCAAGAACCCTGGAACATTGGCTTAGGAAACATAATTTGGAGGAAAAATTATATATTGTTTCCATGGCGTTTTGTTTGTATCGCTATCCTTTGCTACTCAATCCATGGAGGTAATTTACAAACACTTATTTCTTGTTTCTTATAACATTGGCTTAGCAAACATAATTTGGAGGAAAAATTATATATCGTTTCCATGGCGTTTTGTTTGTATCGTGATCCTTTGTTACTCAATCCATGGAGGTAATTTACAAACACTTATTTCCTGTTGAAGCTTTGCTGATGTACATTTCAAATTGAACTCAAACGGTACTCTACTCTATATTATCCTTGAGAATATAAGCAAATTTCTGCAGCAGAGAATTAAATTTCAGTTTTTGCTATTCATGACTAAAGGAGCTTGGATAGGATTTTCTGTTCTGGATGCCTTTCATGGGTTTCTGCCCTGTGACCCATGGTAGAAAGTCCCAAAGTTATTGTTTTGGCTTGCACTCTCTAGATGTCTGGGCTCGGCCCAGGTGTATATGTTCAAGTTCCCTTCCTCTGCTCCTATGTAGGTGGATTTCCTTCCTTGTCGATCTGGTGGGGTTGTTTTAGGAGTTACTATTTTCTGGATGTTTTCTTTATAGAATATGATGTTTTAGTAAGGGCACTTCTACCTTCTTCTCTACTTTCCTCTCTTCTTTGGGTGCCTTGTTTTGGGGTTCCTTTCAAGTTTGATATGGGATCTATGGTTGTCCCCTCTTCCTTGAGTTTGTTTGATGTAGTACAAGGTGACTTGTCTTTGCTTATGTTCTGGTTACTTTTTCCTTATATTGAAGGGTGTTGTGACCTTGATTATAAAATCATTTTAAAAAGGCACCCCATCTTTTTATTTAACTTGGTCCTTTTATTTTGGTTATTTCAATAGCTCTTTAAAATCTATCTTGAGATGTTCCTCTTGTTCCAACTGAGAAATGATAAGATCTCTTAGGGTCTATTTGGTTCTTGGAAGATTATAGGAATTGGCTTTTTCAAAATTTAGATTTGAAAATTTTTGTGTTTGTTTCAAAATTGACAAAATGCAATTAGCATACCGGACTTCCAATTTTGCCTCAAAACCAAGGTTTCCAACTTCCTACAAGCAAGTAGGAAATAAAAATCAAAACCTGGTTATGTTTTTTAAGGAGTGTAAAAACAATAAATTGGACTATTTTTTGAAATTTTCCTTCAACTCCAAGCTTACACATAAAAATGTGTCTTCACACATATCTTCTGAGTGAAACAAATGGTTTAAGTAAAATCCCAAAAATTGGAATGAAGATTTGCAAAACCTTGATTTGGCTAAACCAACATTTGTAGAAATCCTAGTTTTTAAAATTCCACGAACCAAATGGACCCTTGGTGTTTTGTTCAAGAGAGGAAAATATATCTCAATATTTTGTTCTACTATTTTGTGGGCTAGCAAACATGCATCAAGAGGGTGTCTCTTGGATCATAAAACACACATCAATAGAGTGTCTCTTTGGCTCATGCATTAATCTTTGATTTTTTTTTGGTTACTTTCCCCCTTGTTTTGGGGTGTCTCTTAGGTTGTTACGTTAATTTTTGTCTATGTTTTGGTTACTTTACCCCTTATATTGGGGCTTCTCTTTGGCCAGAGCATTATTTTTCATCTAAGTTTTGGTCACTTCCTCCTTTATATTTGGAGGTCCATTGGGTTGGTACACTAATCTTTGTCTATGTTTTGGTCACTTTCTAGTTTAATATTTGGGTGTCTCTTGGGCTTTTCTATTGATCTAAAAATTCTAGTATTGAACCAACAATTGATAACGTGACTATTACAACACGCAAAGATACTAAATTATTTCCTCTAATTACCAAGTCTGAAAAGATTACATTCCTCTATCTATATCTCATGTAAATGCACACTTTTAAATACCCATAAGAACTATCTCTAAATTATTTTGCAAATTTTTATGATCATAAAATCTCACCTACTTACAATGTGAACACATGATATATTAGTTAGATTATATTCTCACTTATACATTCTTTTTCCTAATTAATATTTCTATATGCATTTTAAAAGAAAACTTAGGTACAAATAAATAGAAGGAACATCATCTCCTAAACCTTTACAAAATTTATATGAACTTATTGATTATAATAATGACACTTATGTGGCTTGGAAATCAAACTTCAACCTAATAGCTACTTTAGATTTCTTCCTTGTAGTCAATTTTTTTAAAGTAGAGATTATTGGAATATTTTTTTATTTCTCTATATTAATTTAATATCATCATTTGTTGATTTAATTAAAAAAATTCATACAATTTTTTTCATTCACTTCATTATGTCAAATAAGCATGTTTTTAAATTTGTATTATGTGAGCACTTAATTTGCTAGCTTTATGGGATGTATTAATTTCCTTTCTTTATAAAATTATTTTTGTGGTGTTCTTCTGATCATTTTATTCTAAACATGGTTATTAAGACAATGGAAGATAATTTGAATGTTCACCAAAATAAATTCCATGAACCAAATTGATTGCTAACGATTAAATCCAATATATGAAATATGATGATTTCCTATTACAAAAAAAAAATGATCAAAGAAGAGAAATTCATAGAATCTTTAGATAAATCACTTGCCATGGTTTGAGTTTATTGTATTCAACCATTGAATGCATTATGTTACCTACCACTAGGCAATAGATTCCTATTTTTTTATTTTTTATAAAAAAATTGTTTCTAAACAAAAAAAAGAGATAAAGAGCAGTATAGGAGGGGGAAAATAGGGCATGGAAAATGAAATTCAAGGGAACACATGAGAAGGCTAAACTTACTTGCATGAATTTATCTATTTGTACCCTAAACTTACTTGCATGGATTTATCTATTTGTACCCCTTTTTAGTTAAACTCACTTGCGTTATTTGTCTTTTCAAGTTGTTGTAATTTCGTAGCTTTTTTTTTCATATTGTAACAATGTGAGTTTTGAACTTAAGACCTCTAAGGAGGCTTCCCCAATTCACCGCTAGACTGCGCATGGGACTCATTTCTTAGCTTTAGATGATGTTGCTCTCAAGGAATTTCACTTTTTGAGTTGTCCTTCACTATAATCATTTTGCACTAATTTTCATAAATAATAGGATTTTCCTATAATTGTTAAACCCACTATAGCAATTCTGATTACCTATGTTGGTTGGGTAGATGGGGAGAGAATAAGAGTGGTCAACAGAAAGATGGAAGATGATTTGCTAGCAGAAGAGGAGGTGGTAAGCATGCTTAAGGAGAACAAGATTGGGAAATATAGGACTTACAAACAGGAGCCCATTATATTGAAGACCTTTGCAAACTCTGGTATAAAATTAATGGTTAGAGTTGCTGATTTCAACTTAACGAACATGTCTTCCAACAAGAGTGCAATGATGGAATGGGTGAATGAGTATATTAAACCCTACTATCCTACTGCCAATATCAAATACATTATTGTGGGTGACAAAGTATTGGGAGTGCCTATGACTGACAATTATGTGCCATATCTTCATACTGCCATGAAAAACATTCAGGAAGTGCTTGTCAACACAAGTCTAGATAGCAACATAAAGGTATCCACTACTGTGTCATTGGCATGTCCCTTTCTCCAAAAAAGGTTACATTCATTACAATAGTGAAGGATCAGATGACATCTCTTTTTGAATTTCTAAACTAGATTGACTCTCCTTTTTTGGCCAATGTCCATCCATATAAAAGCTATCTTGAAAATAGTTCCCTTGGTTTAGATTTCACTCTATTTAAGAGCTCAACTAGTGTTGTGAGAGATGGAGATCTAGTCTACAAGAACTTGTTTGATGCCATTGTTGATTCTATTTATTCTGCAATGGGAGCCATGGGATTTCATAGCATACCAATTTTTATTACTGAAACATGATGGCCCTCCATAGGCAATGGTGTTGCAAGTACTATTGAGAATTCCCAAACTTACATGAACAATCTGATTATGCATGTTTTGTCAAAGGAAGGGACACCCAAGAGGCCTAGTATGTAGTTATTTGTACAATCCCTTTCTAACCAATTTATACTTGCAGGTCTTATCGATTGATTAGTTCCTGATAGAAATTGATCATAATGATTCTATGAATGGCAATGTAATGTTTAGGTCATCGAGAAGAGGTCTTCTTATGTGTATCATTTAACTATGATAATGACTAACAGATTCTATGTTTTATTTTAGAACTTATGATCTATTGAAAAATATTGCATGCATTTTATTTAGACTGAAACCAAACGTAATGTGCAGAATGAAATTAAACTATTTCTTATTATTTACTTTCTTGTTATGTATTAATGAACTCAAATTTGTAATCATTATGTCTCATAAATAGGGCATACCTTGGTGTAGAAACTTCATATTTATGTCACCTTCAGTAAGCCATTAGACTTTAGATTTTGGCTTCCATAAAACCTTTTCCTATTTTGATAGCTTCAACCACTATTCTCTTGAGCTCCTTTCTGGCTTTCCCAACTCTTCATCTTCATAATTTATCTCCATTTGGTTTTGAACTCTCTCTATCTTCCCTACTATGTCTTTTTTTCCTTTCAAATATGTTACCGAAAGAGTTCTTATTCCACCCTTTTACTTTACCTTTGATCTCTCTTAATTCAATACACATATTAATCATAGAGGAGCTCAAAGCAAGGGCATTCCACCATCTATGAATGAGACCCCTTAGGCCTTGGTGTGAGAGCCACATGTTCTCAAATTTGAAGGGGAAAGCCACTCTTTTTCTAGTGATCAATTCCAGCAATAAAGCATTGTGATCAAATCAAGTTCTAGTAATTTTAGTTGTGAGATGAAAATCATCTAGATTATTCTAGTTAGTGGATAGGGTAAATCTATCAATTTTCGCTTGGATCAGTCTATTGATCTATCTTTTGCAGGTCAATGTTAACTTAGAACCCTCCAGATCCAAATCAATAAGCCCTAATTTTAGTATAAACTCCCCAAGATCTATCATACTATCTAAGTAGTCCTTAATTCCTCCCACTTTATCTAAATGGTAAAGGGGAGAATTAAAATATCTAGCTATCATCCATTTTATGTTCTAGTTATTACTCATCTAGTTGGACAGAGTGAACTAGATGATTTTCTCTACCCCTTATTATTAGGAGCATATATGTTTACCAATTTTCAAGAACAACCAATTATTATTTTTTGTGACAAGATAAAAGTAATGGACTTAGGAGAAGAATAAATTAAAGTACCATATTTTTTTTTCTTGTGCCACATAATAGATAGACCTCTAAAAGCTCCCAGAGAGTCCAATAAAACTCAATCTGCCACAGGCCACACAATACTAGCCATTTTTTGAAAACCCTCCTATTGCATCTTTGTTTCTTGAATCATGATCATATCTACTTTGGTCTCTTGAAGAGTACAGTATGAAATATGATGCTTTGTCAAACTGTCAAGACCTCCCAAATTTTAGGACAAGACTTTCATTAAAAAATAGAGTTAAAAAGTTGGGACCTGAACCATCTGACACAAAGAGAAAGTAATCACTTTGGTCCCTTTGTCCCACTCATCCCTTTGTGGGTCCCTTCTTTGTTTTTCTTCACATTCCCTTAGTGCTTGTTACCTAGGTGGTTTGTGCTTGACATTTTCCTTGTCTCCTTAAAAAAAAAAAATCATTTCCTTGGTCTAGTTTAATCTTTTTCTTTCTTTTTTCCTATCAACTAAATTCTAGTTGAGTTCTTCGAAAAGTTCCACATTTTCTTCTAGTTCTTTATAAGAAGAAGAAACAAACATAAGTTTTAGAGCTTTAAGTTGATCCCTAGATTTGAATGTACAAACATCCTCTAGATCATTAGGGTATGGAGGGAGTCAGGAATACTAAAAAGCTGGAGAGATGATCATGGCTTAAACTAGAAAAGGGTCGCAAAGATCCTATGTCAGAAGGGTTAGATAGAACCAACGCGTGACATACTGCTTCATCTAGAATCTTATTCTAAGTAGAGTTCAAAAGAGGACTATTTCAATTTAGTATAAAGGATGAGGCAGGTTGACTAGGTGGGAATTTAGGATTACTAATAGGGAGATGTCAAGGAGGGAGGGGAAGAGGGGAGGAGGGGGTAGGCTATGCTCTTCTCCACACTAACTAGAGGCACGTGATCTCCTACAAAGGATGGGCAAGAGATATTTAGGTGACGAAACCTTTTAAACTTGACATAGGACATCTATTCTTTCTCATACTCCAAATGCTAAACAAAGAAACATAGATTAGACTCTAGTGTCACTAGAGTTAGAAACTCCTTGTTGACCTAACGCTCATACAAATTCTAGAAAAGATGAATCTAGACTTAGATTGAGTAATTTTATCCATTGATAGGAGAGTACGAAATGATTCTACAATTCCTTTGAACACTTTATTGTTCCAAAATTCAAGAGAGAGGCCAAGGAGACAAACCCAAGTTAGGAACTCCCCTCCAAGGTCTACCACTAAGTTGAGTATAGGCTTCCATTTATATATAGCCAAAGTATTTTTAGCATTAGATCCAAGAGATCACAACCCATTAGATAGAACATAAGTGATATCTTCCTTATTATAGAATGAAAACATAAAAATACCATTAACCAACACATTGATATAAACACTTCCTTTCTAGGACCAAGTAGAGGTAGCCAATTTCCCAAGGAGCTCAATAGAGGGTTTGAAAAAAAAAAGGAAGCAGCCAACTAGAGTAAGTTTAGGTTGTTTAGTTGTTTCCTCCAAGATCACATCTCAAAAGTTAACAATATTCTCTTTCATCAAGAAAGACCCTTTAGATACAAATGGGTCTAGGGGTCATACAACTACACCAACTACCTTTGAGACAAACAATATTCCTTTCTAGATAGGAGGGGATTAGGGGCTGCCATCAACAACTATTATCTTGTCTTTCCATATAGAACTAGTGGGGGTTTGGGGGGTGAGAGTTGGTTCTTCAAAGAGGTTACCAAGCTAGTAGTAGCCTCCAAAGGCTTAGATTGGATCTTGGGGACCTCTAGGGAAGGAGTAGGATTACACACCAGAGGGGTTGGGATAGTAGGAATCCCATTGGTCATCCCATGACCAAACATTGGAGTAGGGGAGAGATGATATAGAACCAAGGGAAAGATTTTACAATGGAAAATCGTAGAGTTGTGGACCTGGTCTTCACTAATAATAATTAGTTTTGTTATGTTAAACTACTATATAAACAGATAAATTCTAATTCTTTTATTTTAGGCATTATTACGAGATTGAGAATTGGAAATTTTACTTAATTTTTTAATAGATTTAAACTCAAATTTTAGATATTAAAAGTATAATCTAGATATATTGTAATCTTCACATCAAATAACCTATAAATTTAATCTTTCTATTATATTTTCTATGTAAATAATTATAAATTTTATAAATAAAACTAAATTTTTTTCATTTCAAAAAATTGTCAATGAGTATTAAACTTTTACAAACAAACTATACGCACAAATTACAAATTGTGAGTTTCAATCTAACTAAATGCATTTCTCTAATTAGAATATGAATAATTATTCTAATAATGCATTCTCAATTTCTCATACAAATATTATATTATCTCCCCATCTACTTTTGTTGCTAAGTGTTAGGATTCACTGGTATACATGTTAAAGTTTGTTTTATATAGAAATTTTCTTGATACCTTTACAACTGTAAATGATCTTTATTTGCATTTGCAGTGTGATTGAACACTTGCAATTAACACTCTAATTGTAAAATACCTCTTCAAAAAAAAAAAATTTCTCCTCCTAAGTTGAAAGGCAGGGGCTCCATCTTTGACAAGAGCTCTTTTTAAATGAAACTTTCAACATGTCCCTATGTCATTGTTTAACTCTAAGTTTTGCTTAAATTAAGTGGATAAAAAGTGTTCCCAAGCATATTTTAAATGATAGGAAAATGATAAACTAGAATCCTCTTCTATTTTAGTGGAGTAACAATTGCTTAACAAATGAAAATAAATGACAAGATTACATAATCATGGGGCCACCAACTCCACCAAGTGCTTCTAGAAAATTGATAAAAACAAATGGTAGCCAAAACAAGTTTAATGACCAAATGGAGACCTACCCTTAGTATTGATGTTAATTCAGGGTTTATATAGTTTTAATTTCAATATTTTATAAGGTGCTATAGATTTTGTTTCTAGCTTCAGACATTATAAATTAATTTCCTAATACCACCTTTAAAATTAATTAATACAATTGTTTTAACATCCAAACAAGTGCCTTTGATTTATATCCTCACATGAGATTTTGAAGAATTATTGTGCCCTCACCTAGTTGTGATCTTTGAGAGTCATAGCTATCACCATTATCATCTTCATACATTCGCTATCTTGCACCAATCAACTATATCTCCATTTCTTTATAGACTCTTGTGTGTGTGCTTACAAATATTAGAGCAACCCATTACATTACATGATATTTGCAGATAAGAGGATAATGGAATCAAGTGTTTCATGAGGGTATTTTGGTATAGGACTAAAAAGGATTTCTAAAATTAAAACCATTTGTAATTTATAACACTAAAAAAAAATTTTTCATTTCATCATAAAGTTGTTAGTAGAAATTTTTTTATTTTATTTTTAACATGATATAATTTGATTTTCAATATATCTTAAAAAATAAAAAATAAAAAATAAAAAAGAACTAATATGCATAATTTTGAATTTTAATCATTTTTCAATCACTATGATATGATAACAAATATTTTTCTATTTTATATCCTATGAACAATACTTATAACAAACTCATTGTAGCCACTATTGCAGTCACTGATTATTAATCTCCTATCACAAATGATTATTAAACTGCTGAAAATAAATTTCCAGCTAATATCGAAAAATAACACAACTGCAACTTCACTTAAAATATGGAAAGAAATGCGCAACACAATGAACACAATATTTTCGGACAAATTGTCCCTGGAAAAACCCCTAAGGGAAAACCAGTTCTACAGATGAGGAATTATATTAAACTTCAGCAAATCAAGAGATACAAAATTCCTTGCCTCTCACTGGAAGAACTCCGACAACCTCCTAATTTCTCCCGCTGATATTCCCCACTGCTATCCCCACGCTAACACTGCGCCCTTGCTAACACTGCAAGACTGTTTGCTAACACTGCAAACTGCTTCACCAAAGCTTCTTCGCCGTGCCCTTGCTAACACTGCAAGACTGTTTGCTAACACTGCAAACTACTTCACGAAAGCTTCTTCTCTTATGCCCTTGCTAACACTACAAGACTATTTGCTAACACTGCAAACTGCTTCACGAAAGCTTCTCCCTTGCTAACACTGCAAGACTATTTGCTAACACTGCAAACTGCTTCTCCAAAAGCTTCCTGCCTTACTCTCCAAATGCCCCCTAGACCCCTTTTTATACTACTCTCGTTGGTAAACCAACGATCGAGATTAAATCAAACCAACGGCTAAGATTAAGACAACTCAACAGCCAATAATAGAATTGGTTGCAAGGTGTCCAAAAGGGAATCTCTAAAATTAGTAAATAATAACCATTTACTAATTTTTGGCAAGTGGACAAACAGCTGTCCAAACCACCCATAAATACAACCGCTATTCATAGATAAGGACGAACAGCTGTCCAAGCTACCCATAAATAGTGTTGCTATTTCCGAGTCAAAAATAACAGCTGTCCAACTAACAATAATTAACACTCCCTCTTAGCGAGGAAGCTGTTCTGCATGACACCCATCTTATCTCTGAAGAAGATAAATTTGGCCTTTCCCAAAGCCTTCGTCAGAATGTCTGCTACCTGCTCATCTGTAGGTATGTATTGTAGTCGAACAACTTTCTTCAATCTGCACACGTGGGTCTCTTTGCTGTGTGCTACAAAGCCTTCTGGTTGTTCTATGTATACCTCCTCCTTCAACTCACCATTGAGGAATGCTGTCTTGACATCCATTTGATGGATCTGCCATCCCATCTGTGCTGCAAGTGAGATTACAGCTCGTATAGAAGTATACTTGGCAACTGGAGCAAATGTCTCCTCATAGTCTATTCCCTCCTTTTGAGAGAACCCCTTTGCCACAAACCTAGCCTTGTATTTCTCGATGCTACCATCTGCACCGTGCTTTATCTTATAAATCCAGCGTGATCCAACTACAGCCCTATCTGTTGGTCTAGGTACTACCTCCCACACATCATTCTACATTATTGAAGAATATTCCTCAACCATAGCATCTCGCCATACCTGATGTTCTGCAGCTTCTTGATAGCTAGAAGGCTCACTATCTACCAACTGACTAACATAGTCATTGAACTTGGCTGGTTGTCTTCGTTGTCTAGTACTCTTCCTAGGAGCTCCCACAAACTCCTAAGTATCCCTTTGTGCACAATCTCTGATGAAGTGATATCTGATATCTATATGTTTAGACCTATCATGAAACATTGGATTTTCAGACAACTTGATGCAACTGTAATTGTCACAATGTATCACATTAGTCTCAACCTTCTGACCAAACAAGGCTACTAACAACTTCTGAAGCCATATAGCTTCACATGTCGCCATGCTAGCTACTATGTATTCTGCTTCTGCTGAACTTAGAGCCACAGACTTCTGCTTCCTGCTGAACCAAGATACAACACCTGATCCCAAGCTGAAACAACACCCTGAAGTGCTCCTTTTGTCTGTTGTACTTCCTGCCCAATCTGCGTCAGTATAGCCTATCAACCTGATACCTTCACCTCGAACATATCTGATCCCATACTCGACTGTACCACACAAGTAACGTAGCACATGCTTAGCCACTATCCAATGCATTCTCTTTGGTTCAACCATGAACTGACTAAGAGAGTTTACTGCAAATGCTATATCTGGTCTAGTGTTGACCAAATACATAAGCGTACCAATCAACTGTCTATATAAAGTGGGATCTACATCTTTCTCCTTAGATGTATCGTCATGCTCTGTGCTCACCTCCAGAACACCTGTCACGGTCTCACGAAGCAATCTAAGTGCTCCATGAAGAATATGGCCCAACCTCCTATGCCATAGCTCTCCAAGATCTCTAGGATTATTGTTGCTCATAAGTGCCTTAGGAGTATCAAACTGCAATCTATAAAGGCGACCACTCCTAACTCCAATAGTTATGGGTGATTTCCAATCCTTGTGCTTAATCAACACATGTGTCCCTCTAAAGAGTACATTATACCCCCTATCCTGAAGAACAGATACAGAAATCAAATTCATACCTAAGCCCGGCACATATAACACATCATGAAGAGGAATTATCTTTCCATTCTCCCTCTGAAACTGAACAGTCCCTTTCCCAACAGGGTTGAGTTTGGACAAGTTTCCCATAGAAATCTGGATGTTGGTGTCCTCCTCCTTGTAACTGGAGAAGTACTCTCTAACTCTTGTCATATGAAATGACGCCCCACTATCTATATACCAAACACACTGTGAGGTTGAGCTAACCATACAAGCTATGAGTGCAAACTCATCTTCCATTCTGCTGGAGAGTTCTTCTGCACTTGCTGAAGCTGCCACTTGCTTCTTACCCTTTTTCCTCTCTGGGAAATCACTAACATAGTGGCCAAACTCGTGACATCCAAAGCACTTGACCTTAGAAAGGTCCTTCTTCTTCTTTTCACTTTGTGAATTTGATCCTTTGCTAGATCCCTTCTTTGCTTTCCCTTTACCCGCTAGGGCAACGTTCTCTTGTTCCACCTCATTTTTCTGACTCTTGTTGGCCCCATTGACAAGACTTAGTCTAAACTCCTCCTGAGTGAAATCAGTCCATAGTCGATCCCAACTCGGTAAAGTATCTCGTCCACTGACAACTTGAACAAAGACACTCCATTGTTTAGTAAACCCATTTAGGGCTATTCTCACTAGCTCATCATCACTAGGGCTATCTCCAACAGCTGCTAACTCATCCTTGACAAGTCTGAGCCTAGTGAGGTAACTTGTGACGTCTTCTCCCTGATTCATCCGGGTATTCTTTAGCTTCTCTCTGAGAATCAACTTCCTGTTAGTGGTAGCATTCTGGTACAGATTTAGAATGGCGTCCCACATCTTCTTTGCTGTATCTAGCTCCAAGATATGTGGAACAATATGATCCTTGACACCATCAAGGATAATCCTCCTCGCTTTGGCATCGTCCTTCCTATATGCTGCAAGCTGTGTTGCATCTGTTGGTACAGGTACACCACTGGTAGCATAATCCTTGATACCATTCTCTTCCAACAATAAAGAAATTCTGGCCTTCCAGACACCAAAATTTGAGGCACCATCCAATCTATCCTGATCTCTCAAACCAGCTGAAGCCATCTCAAGGGTTTAAAGCAATAATAAATCTAAAGAGATCAAAATTTCTTTCCTAGGGCAAAACTCTTCTACCCTTAACAATGCTCTGATACCATGTGAAAAATCAAACTATTGCAGTCACTGATTATTAATCTCCTATCACAAATGATTATTAAACTGCTGAAAATAAATTTCCAGCTAATATCAAAAAATAACACAACTGCAACTTCACTTAAAATATGGAAAGAAATGCGCAACACAATGAACACAATATTTTCGGATAAATTGTCCCTGGAAAAACCCCTAAGGGAAAACCAGTTCTACAGATGAGGAATTATATTAAACTTCAGCAAATCAAGAGATACAAAATTCCTTGCCTCTCACTGGCAGAACTCCGACAACCTCCTAATTTCTCCCGCTGATATTCCCCACTGCTATCCCCACGCTAACACTGCGCCCTTGCTAACACTGCAAGACTGTTTGCTAACACTACAAACTGCTTCACCAAAGCTTCTTCGCCGTGCCCTTGCTAACACTGCAAGACTGTTTGCTAACACTGCAAACTGCTTCACGAAAGCTTCTTCTCTTATGCCCTTGCTAACACTGCAAGACTGTTTGCTAACACTGCAAACTGCTTCACGAAAGCTTCTCCCTTGCTAACACTGCAAGACTGTTTGCTAACACTGCAAACTGCTTCTCCAAAAGCTTCCTGCCTTACTCTCCAAATGCCCCCTAGACCCCTTTTTATACTACTCTCATTGGTAAACCAACGACCGAGATTAAATCAAACCAACGGCTAAGATTAAGACAACTCAACAGCCAATAATAGAATTGGTTGCAAGGTGTCCAAAAGGGAATCTCTAAAATTAGTAAATAATAACCATTTACTAATTTTTGGCAAGTGGACAAACAGCTATCCAAACCACCCATAAATACAACCGCTATTCATAGATAAGGACAAACAGCTGTCCAAGCTACCCATAAATAGTGCTGCTATTTCCGGGTCAGAAATAACAGCTGTCCAACTAACAATAATTAACACAATGGGATGTCAAGATCAAAATAATAGATTTTGTTTTTGTTAAATTCCTTTGATTTCTTAGTGAAAATAACAAAAAGTAAGGTGAACCTGGTAAGAGAAAAATGTTTGTTTTCTCCATTTCTAATGATTACTATTAAGAGAAGAGAGTCTAACAAGATTATCCTTGCGCAAACTACACTTTAGATGGATATTAACTTCATACTATTATAAAGTCAGTCTAATATAATCATCACTTATGAATGGTTTGATTAAAGATGAACCCACTAAAGGGATGTCATCTACTAGTTTAAGTTTTGAGTTTTTGTCTTCAACAAAGAGGAGGGAAACGTAGGGTAAGAATGGAGGATAAGGGGACACAGATTTGATGAAGTTCATGATATTTTTCTTATGTTAAATATAACAACTAACCACGATATGGAAACTAAGAAATAAGGAATAGAATAATCTTAAGACGGATTGTGTTTCTGTGACCAAAGTTGATGTATGAGTAATTGTCATCTTGCTTTGCTTTATCAATTAATTATTACTAGCACTTGCACTCAAAAGAAGGTGCAAGGATTATGCTGATAGGAAATAATATATAGTTTAAAATACAACAGATAGATTTTTAAATTGTGCTTATGTTTTTTAATATGATTATAAGATACATTATTTTGTGAACTATTAAAAAATTATTCGAATTCTATATCTGTCTATATTTAATTAAAGAAAATATTCGAAACATTTTCAACAGTGAAAAGAAAAAATATTAAAAAATCTAAGCTCACTATATCCGCACATGATTTTTATATCTATTTATAGTTAATTAAAGAAAAGATTTAAAATATTTTCAATAGTAAAAAGAAAAAATATTAAAAAATCTAAGCTCACTACATTGATACGTGATTAAGTAAAATATTTGAAGCATTTGTGTAATTTTTTAATTTAAAAAGCTAAGCACATGATCCATAAAGTAACATGTTTTCAGCGTAAATTTAATTGAATAGCAAAAATAGTAGAGATTAAAAATGGTGACTATCATGAAAATTGTTGTTCTTTAGTACTAATCTGGGCCACCGATTGATTTTAAATTTTAAAGTAATCCATAGTTGAAAGCATAGTATCAATGAGGCTCCAACTCTAAGTTGTGCACAACAAAAGAAAATATAGTGAGCAATTAGTGGATACACATTAAATGGTGCTTCCTCCATGAGCACAAAGGAAATCTTCAATTTAACCAATAGAAAATATATCAGTTAAATTAATATAGAGATTATTTTATAAAAAGAAAAAGAAAATTTATTAACTATAAATAAGTATAATTAAAAATAATAATAGTAACATCTTTTACTTTTTAGGTAACCGTACACTTGACACATTTTGACACAGGTGTTTTGGAATTTGTTAGATTAGAAGTAAAACATGGTAACACATGCCTGTTCACTTGTCCCATTTTGGTAATTTTTTTAATTGGGCTTAGGACTTGTTAAGTGCATTCTACAAAGACATCAATCTTTTTAGAGTTTGTAATAATAATCAATAATAAAAATTTCACAATTTCACTATGATATTTATGTGATATCAACTGAGACATTAATGCATCTAATTTAATATGATTGAACATGGAAAGAAATGAGCTTAATTGTGATTGTTTCCTAAGAATATCTCAGTTTATAATCTTTGCAAGCAAGCAGGTTACTTTCTCGCCACAATTTTGATACATTGTGGAGAAAAGAAATGCAGCTAGAAGTCAATCATTGTTTTCTTTTTCTTTTCTTTTTTCATTTTAAAATAAGTGGAACTTAAAGCTCAAGTTGCTAAGGATCATATTGAGCTAACGTCAATTTTACTTTACCCATGTTTGTCAAATGTGTGTATATAAATACATTCTCCTATTGTGTCTTTAATCAATCTGCTCTACTCCAGTTGTCATGTAAGAGGCATCTAATTGAACATTCTTTTCCTAATTCTACAATTATATCATGGCATTGGATTCCAATGCAGCTTGGGACTTGGCTTTAGCAATGAAGAGGTCATTGAAGACATAGGTATATGAACCTCATACCATCTATGAGGAGGAAGAGGAGATTGAAAGCACAACCTTGCTATTATCCAGTGGTCCTTAGAACAAAGGAAATAAATCCCAATATGAGAGGTTTTTATATATGGTAATACTTCTGAGTATTATGCTTTTCTTTCTTGCCAAAGGAATAGAGTTCAATCTTCATACCGTACCATGAATCTGTGTTAATGTTGGTTTTGGTTGCAAGAGGATTTTATCAATGGCATTTTCATGGACTCCATGTAACTGCCCTCTCTCATGTTCATGCTCCATCTCAGTAGTAGTTATAGGAGTGGTAACAATGGTAGTCTCCTTCCATTCCTGCACTTCCACATTCTAAACCCCATTCTATTGCTACTGAATCATTTTCTTGATATGCTTCTCTTCCATGGCAATGGACCACCTTGGGCATATAGGAAGGAAAGGATGCCAAAAGTCCAAGGCAAATTTTTGCACTGGAGATAGTGGACTGAGAAGCCACCACAACAAATATCTTTATGCAAAGGATGATGAGATGGTTGTCAATCAAGATAGAAATGAAGCTGACAGAAATGCAAGATGGCAAGTTGAATTCATTAAAGGATGTTCTAAAATCATATTGAAGAGTTATTATAACCGTTACTGGATGGAAATAAAGATACTATTTCTGTTGGGATGGACAATAAAGAAGGTATTACAAATTGTGCCTACCTCAAGCTTAGATTCTTAGATGTTGAATGGGAACTAGTTAAGGATGGAGATCTTCATTTTTGTCTTAAAAAAATATGGAACTTACATGTGAGCAAATGGATTTACAAAACCATTGGGAAATAGAGTATCCCACGAAATTTCATATAGAACAATTGCACAATATTGGGTTTTCTAGGAAGTTGAAGTTACAGAAATAGACGCCAATGCAAAGGTATTCTTGGCCATTGATTTCTTCACACCCATTATTAGCAGTTCAATATCAATACTATGTATTCCATTGATTTTCGTGATGGTTGTCCTCTCTTTTAAATGCATGCTTGTTGAATTGGATGGAAATTACTTAATTTTATTGGTGTAATGACTTTTAGATCTATTTAAGGATTGAAAAAACAAGTGAACAAATCGTATTACCTGCCTCAACTGCCTCTCAAAGCTGACGCTAAAGAGGCGCATGACCTTCTAGTGGACTCACTTTCCCCTGCTTTAAAACGGAGTGACATCAAACGAAAGGGGACCTCAACAATTTTTGCAATGAAGTCGTGCAAGGAGGTGGTGTTGAACTCATACCTGCCCACATTTCTTTGAAATTTCCATGTCTCTCCCTCCGAGTTAAAGATGCCATTATGCAATAGATCCTTCATGAGCACCCTTAAAGGAACTTGTTAATCCTATTCACCCATTTGTATTTCTTCCACTGAGCCACTCATTGGCATGTTTTTGTCGATATTGATGTCTTCCCCACTAGATTTGAGACCCTCCATCTTCTCCGAGGGAACATTTGATGACTTAATTGCTATTAGATCATGGAACCCATCAGTGAAATCTATTACGTATAATGAAATCTCTTGCATATTCTAGAAACAATTTGATGGTGGAGATATTGGAATGGTTCATTTGCATTTCCATCAATAGAAAAAACCAACATGAACTTTGATGGCACAAACTTCTAGTTGGAACACACTCAGCTTGCACTTACCAACCACCCATACTCAACCTGCACTCACTTTTACCATGTGCATCTTCTTTTCATGGCCTATGAGAATGATTTCTTTCTGATATGAGAATGATTTCTTTCTGACTGGCTGAAATCAATTACTAACAACATTTTATGGCATGAGACAAATTCTGGTTGGAAGCAACCTTAATGGGAAAGTCTATCAACTAATTATATTACATTTGGTAGTATTTAGTAGTAGAAGTGTGATATTGATATTCATAAAAAAATTTAAATATTAGCGAAAAATGTGTCAACATATTTAGTTATCGCAAGCTTTAAATCTTCAAGTTCTATAAGAATATTTTGGAGGGAAATAGTTTAAATCAAGGATTTGAAGGAGCTTTTTAGATGTGTTTAAATTTTATTTTTTTTAAATAAGGGAATAATATTGTAATTTTTAGATCATGGGTTTGAATCGATGTTTTAGAAATGGTCTAATTTCTTTTTTAAATCAAGAGAAGATAATTATTCTATTTTTTAGACTCTTCCATTTTTGGTGGATCTTTTTGTTAGCCATTTTAGCCCCACCCCCCCTATTTTTTCAATGTTGCCAATCTCATGAAAAAACCAGAGTGATAGCCATGACCCACGTTCTTGTATTATTCATAGTTGTCATGCATACATGAGAGGGATACATAAAATCTTGGTCTTACGTCTTCTCCTTATTTCCCTAAGTCTTTATGTTTCTTGTTTG
Source organism: Cupressus sempervirens (assembly GCA_028749045.1). NCBI lineage: Eukaryota > Viridiplantae > Streptophyta > Pinopsida > Cupressales > Cupressaceae > Cupressus > Cupressus sempervirens. The sequence goes on from CM053790.1 coordinate 691,484,893, forward strand.
TATGACAATTTTCTTATGGATATTTCAAGTTGCAATCATGTGAAAGTCTTTCATCACTTTGTCGCTCTGGTTTGTGTCTTAACTATTAGATGGGTTGTGAAGGTGTGACATAGTCAAGATAACCGTCAGTATGGCTTCATAGCTATCAGTGTTAACATCCATATTCATGTTGCAAAGTTGCAAATGTCAACAATTCAATCATAATTCAATGTTTCACATTGTCGCACATGGTTAAGGGAAACCCAAGGTTAAGGCTACAAGGTTGCAAGTCAAATCACATGTTAACTTCAAGAGGCTTTTGCAACATCACTAGGTTAGGAGGTAGTAATATGGTTAGCTTCAAAGGAATGCCCTTTTGATAAATGTATCTCAACTTCAACTGATATCACTCCATTGAAAAGCTTCAGTGATTCAAGTTGCAATGGCGCAAAAGCTAAATAGAGTAGTCCATTTTGCATCATCGCAAGTGATCAAGGTTAACTTGGGGTCAATGTGTCAAGGTTTGGAAATGCATTGTTTGCACTATCACAGAGAGTTAAGAGCAAACCCTAGTCAAGGTTGTGAAGCTATGCAAGCCATTGTTCACACTGTCGTAGGGTTATTTATAGAATCAATGATTTATTTGTGAAGGTGTGATGGCAATTAAGATATACAATTATCATAATCTCATAGAATAAAGAGTATTAAGGGCATTTTAGGTTGTGAAGCAGTGACAAATGAAAATAGTAGTCAAGTTGATAATCATCGCAGCATCACACAATTATGTCATGAATAAGGATTTCAGGTTGTGAGGTTGCAAATAAGGAAATATTAGGACCAAAAATGGCTAGGTGCAACATCACAAGGATTCCTCTGTAATTATGAGTTGTGATGTTGCGAGAGTCAAAGGCATCAACAATTATCAATCTTTACAATCATATTTTAGCAGATCAATGACTGGCATATTCCCACTTTTTGAAAATGCATGATGTTTAGTCAAAGTGTTAATATGAGCATTGGACATGTGTCTCAATGGGCTCCAATTCATGAGATCCTTCATCGCATCTTCACTAGGAGTTAAGACTAACCCTAGATTAGGGTAGTGAGGTTGTGAAATACCTTGTTCACACCATTGCACTTGGTTAAGAATAGACCAGGGTTTGAGTAGCAAAGTGGAAATTTCCTTTATCACACTCTCACAAGGTTAGAGGGATGTTAGGTCTTGGCAGTTACAAAGATGTGGGGTAGTCAATTTTACAGTTATCACAAGGTTGTAACAGTTAGCAAGCTAAAGAGAAATTAGGCTACGAAGCAGCGAAAAAGCTAAAAGGGAAAGGTCATAGTTTTGTATGACCAAACAATTAATAAGGAAGATGAGTTGTGAACCCACAAAAAAAGGTAGGCACAGGTCAATCTAATAGAAAGAAAGCTGGGTAGGGTGGCAGAATGCTTAAAGGTTATAGCACCATATGACAAGTTTGACTGTACGCATTGTAATTGTGATGCCCACTTGAGTATAAACAAAAAGAAAAAGTAAACATGGCATAAATCATTCCCCATTTGGTTTAATTATGTTGAGATTTGCACACAAAAGAAGGTGGAGAGCTCTGAATGAGGGTGGGGAGCTTTGAACATCATTGTGTCATTGTACTTGGTGCATTTCATTCATGTGATATATCTTTGCATTTTTTTGTTGTGCCCTTGCTCTACGATTTTGTTGTTGTGGACATATTTGCATTTCATTATCATGCCTTTTCTCTATGAGTTGGTTGTTGTGCCCTTGTCATCTCTATGTTTCATTATCATGCCCTTGCTCTATGATTTCGGTGATGTGCCCAAGCTCTACAATTTTGTTGCCATGATGTGCCCTTTCTCTATGATTTCATTGTTGTGTTGTGCCTTTGCTCTAAAATTTCATTGCCATGCCATAGCTCTTTGATTTTCTTCAAGGGTATGTAAATGTTGAGTTATTTTCCTTCTAAATAGGTATCTCTTTATATCTCCTTCTGAACATGTATATTTAGAGATATTTTTTAAGGTGCTTATTATGTCTTATCACAACAACAAAATTGATCCAACTACATACATATTCTAGAATCCAAATAATAATGAAATATAACTCACTTAACCTATGCTAAGTGACTTACCTCAAGATCCTCACTCAACCCTTGCTCTGTGATTTTGGTAATGTGCCCTAGTACATATTATATGATACATTAAACTTCCTACAATTGAAGCTTAAGGTACTTGAGACATCTTAGACTCCTCTTCTTATGTGGATACATCCCTTTAGTCAATTTAAAATGACCACGTAAAGGTGTGCTGACAGCTTTGGCATTCTCTCTAGAGAAACATTGCAACATCTTCTCAATATAACCAACCTAATGTCAATTTTCTATTCTTCCTATCTCTGCAAATTTTCATACCAACAATTTATTTTTGCTGCCCCCAAATCCTTCATAGAAAATGAATGTACTAACTATTCTTTTTACCCCCTAATATGATCCATGTTAGCCCCAACTACAAGCATATCATCAACATATAAACATAAAATAATGTAGCTATCATCACCTAACCTCTTAAAATAAATACAATGATCTGAATGATGCCTATTGTATTCATGCTCATGCACAAAATAATCAAATTTTAGATACAATTGTCAAGGTGCTTGTAAAAGTCCTATATTGTGTTTGTACCACCATATGACCTCCAAGTCTATCCTACAAAGAGCCTCTCCCTCTACGCCAGAACTTGTTGATGTCAAAGTAATTTTGCTTCTCACCAAGGATGAACTTACAATATAGATTTCTTAAAAAGTATAAAAACAACTCACAATTATTACATTGTGGTAGATCAAATACCATATACCACCCATTTCAAAAAGTTGATTTCATCCTATTATGAATACACCAATGTATAGGAAAGGTTGTTACAGCTGTTTCTAGGGGGTTATTAGTAGGATCACAAAATGAGGGAATTTGGGTAAGCCAAATTAGTAGGAAATGGGACAGGGAAGGTATAAGGAATTTAGAGGATAAATTATAGGGATTGCAAACACTATTGGTAATAAGTATCTATAAAAATTGCTTTAATTAGTGTCCTATTGATGAGTATAAGTTTCTATAAGTTTTTCCCATCAAACATGTGCTTGAATACTCTTGGTAAAGTATGTAGAAGATAAATATTCTTTCACCAATACATTGAAGAGATAATTAATCTAAGCTTGGAAAGATGGTAGCCTCCAATATTTATGATCTTATCACTCCAAAGTATTATGAGAAATAACAATTATAAAATGAAATATAAATGAGAAACATTGACTACACAAATGGACCATGAAAAATGAAAATTATGACATCTAGAACTGGTAAGATTGATACATTCTCACACTAAGAATGATATTTAAATAAATCTTTGAAATGAAAAATATTTCTTAAAGAGATCAATATTAAAAGTAAAAGATTAAACAAATCAATTACATTCATTAGTTGAATTTTAATGAGAAATGAATGGTAGTTCAATTCTAAATCTTCATGATATCATATTTCAAATGATTATAAACATTCTACTTTCTTTTTTATAAATCCTTTTATACATTTATTTTATTGAAACTTTTCAAAATTTCTAATATAAAAATTATAAGATAATTTAGATATTTAATTTTTTATAAAGTTTATTCACACTATGATAATAATAAAAAAATATTTAATATTAATATTAAACTATAAATTTTTTAAACATGAATAAAGAATTATAAAAATATTCTAGATCATGTACTTAATAATCTACAAATTCAATAAAACATATTACTTTAACTTTCATCATAAGCATCGCTTATTTGTTTTCCTAAATTTACTCCTCTTTCTTATTGTACTTGTCATAGACAACTACTATTGTATTCACTTTCTCCGCAAATTCTATTAGTTTTAGCCAATCAAATATGTTTATTTTTGAAAAGCTAAAATCTTTCTAAAGTTTTTTTTTTTATTTAATTAAATATCTTATATACTATAGAAATTATCTGATTGGCTCAATACTTTGGGTATTATAGGAGCCCTTTTTTCAAAGTTCTCTATATTGCATTTTTAATGGTGAGATTTTCATTATATCATTGTAATTAAATAGTATTTAAATTTTAAATGTAATATGAATCAATAAGTTCATATATTATTCATTCTAATAAAAATTAAAATATTTATTATCTTCTTTGACTTTACTTTTTCTAGAGAGGTTCAGATGGTCTTTGGAATCATTATCACTGAACATGTTTTTGCTTTTGATATTATTATTGGATATATGCATGGTCTTAAAAAAGATGCTAACTTGTTATGGAAAATCCTTTCTTCTTACATCCTTTGGTTTACATGGAATTTAGAAATGAGGATAAATTTCAAGGTAGTGGTAGAATATTTACTAG